>PVLC010001909.1:10930-71038 GCA_004027655.1 Graphiurus murinus | reverse complement strand
GCCTCATTCAGCTCTGGCCTCTGTCTGCTTGGCTCAGCGAGACATCCTAGATTAACGTGGGTCACCTCGCCCTGCCTTGACTCATACCTTCCCTTAGTCCCTTCCCCTGTGTTGTGTGATGTCCAATGCCTAACTGGAGGTTTTTCATAGACAGTCAAACCCTGTTATTTTGGAATTCCACTTGGCTATTTGCTAAGATATTTTTGCCACACCAAAAATCAGTGCTCTGGTGATTCTGTGTCCTGTGCGGCCTTTTGCAGAGCAGGGAGACTTTGAGTAGACCATGTGTGTTTCCCCGTGGAGGTCAAGTACAGTGGGGCTTTGCCTTCTTGTTTCACTCCCATGCTAAACAAGTGTTCTTTTTTATTTCTATTTAATAGTCATTGTTTGCATTTTAGTGGGTTTGTTTATTTGGTGATTTTACTATTTCAGATGGCCCCTGAACATAAGTGTTGAAATTCTCTTTTGTTTCTCAGTAGAGGAAGGCCCTGGCATGTCTTAAGGAGGAAGCATGTGTGTTAGAAAGCTTTAGGCATGAGTTACGTTGCTGTTCGCCATAAGTTTAATGTTAATGAGTCAACAACATATGAAATAAAGTGTCCTTAAACAGAAACATGCACAGAACAAGTTTCTGTATTGATTGCTTGATAAAAATATTGTGATTGGAGATTCTGGCTTGCTTCCTCTTTCATGTAGAAGGTACAGTTATGTTCTTGGTGACCCAAAACAATGTACATAAATACATGTGATGCACTGGGAAAATTTATCTCTAAAGAACAAGTTGCACATTTTAAATTCCAAGCCAGTCCTCTCCTCCCTCCTGCCAAAAAAAAAAAAAAAATCCACTTCATGTAACAATAAATAATCTGATTCACATATGCAATCCTTATTTCTTGTTTTCAAATGGGCAGTAGACATGTTTTGTTTCTAATTTCTTGGCATCTCAGTAATTAGGTCCTAAACTGGACACTTGTCATATCTTTCATCAAGTGCAATATCATGTTTGCAATCTCCAGACACCTCTACATGAAGGAAGGGTTGTATTTAGGTGTGCCTGGATATGTAACCAGATGTTTATCTAGCTTGTCTTCCTGGAACTGGGTCTTATCTGTATTAAGCCCTGGTTTTCCCCTACCATCCTGTAAGGAGTCTATTCCTCTAGTAGGTAGCACCTCTGACCCTGAAAACACACACACACACACACACACACACACACACACACACACACACTCCAGTTTAATGGGATTTTTTAAGAGCATAGTGTGTGTGTGTGTGTGTGTAACTCAGTTGGCTTTACATGTCTGTGGAATACAGATGCAGAGTCAACAATTCTGGGGGCCATTTGAAGACCCTCTCCCACACAGCCTGTAAGTCTACAATTAAGTCATTAATTCCTTGGGTTCGAAGTCCATCATTTTAATACAACATGGAACTGTTTATTGCATCCCTACTTTTCAACTTGGTGCTGGGCCAGACACGGTACCGTGGCAGTCACACATTCTGCTGCTCAAGGACCGCCCTGTGTTCAGGCAGGCTGTCGTTCACACACGTTCCCGAGCCGCCCTGTGTCCAGTGCAGAGGCCCCAGAGAGAGCCAGCGTCCGCTTCTCCACGAGCGTGAGCAGCTATCAGGCCAAGGAACCTGAGAATTGAGAGCTAAGGAGCAAGAGAAGACAGCTCTGTGAGAAAGAAGGTGCTTTGCGGTGTTCCAGAGGACCCAGGACTCAGAAAGGCAGGTGAGTCCGGGGGAGGTGGAGCCAGAGGTAAAATAACAATCTTGAGTGGCGTGTAGAGAAGCCATAATTACATTTTTACTGAAGCTCCACTGAGTTTGTAATTGTCAGAGTATACTGACAGGTCTCAATTTTTGCCTCTTTGCTATTTGAGAATGGAATGAATTCCATAATCTCAGGTTTCTGATTCAACGATTTCCAGAGCTCCTTGGAACTCTGCTGTTTGGAAACTGGTCAAGCTTCTGTTGGCCTCATGCCACGTGGTGGTAAAGTGTGCCAGCCACAGACAGAGTCTTTTCTGAAAGTATGCAGAGATTATGTGATTCTCTCCGAAACGTCTGGTCCCCAGTGGTCTAGGGATATGCTGCAGGAAGAAGGGCACGGACCTCTCCCAGCTTCCTTTCTGCACAGGAGTGCAGCAGACATCCCAGTCACTAAGCTCATTGCTTGAACAGCTGGAGTTTAGATATTGTGAGTGAGGGTCTGGGGTTCCTGGTTTGGGTGTGGCCTGGGACTAGGCTGCCACTCGTGGGTTTTTATGCTTTTCTAGTGCCCGGAGAGCTGAGCTCTATAATAGGTGTTGGCAGTAGCTCCTGCTACAGTTAGCAAACTCAGTCTCTAAATGTGCCCGGCTGACACACAGCAGCCTGAATATATTGAGAAGAACATCACATTTTTCTATAGAAAAACTTGTATTTGGGTTCTATCTCGTAACTGATTAAAGGTTTTGAATATGGGAATTTCAAGGTGCTACCCACATATGTTTTCTCTCAGATGCGGAAGCTAGGGAGTAATCAGGATACCAGAGGGACTTCAGGTAATGGAGGAGAAACCCCATTGGAGATAGGGCGTGGTCTAGGGGAAGGGGGCTGGAGGGAGGATCAATGAAGGAATCACTTCCTCGACATTCCGTACTTATGTGAGAATACCAACGTCAATCCCAGCACCCTGTATGGAGAAGGGGTTTGGGGAGGGAGCCCGGGGAAAGCCCCCAAGTGCTGTGTGCATGTGTATCAGCATGATCTATATTATGATGTGAGACTAGAATGTACCAATAAAAGTATTTAAAAAATAAAAGCCCCAAATAAAATAAAGGTGCCACCCGTTACATGGTAGGCTTCCTGCTAGAGGTTACAGGACAGCCAATGGCTACTCTCATCAAATTGTTAACTACCTCGAGATTCAGCCGTCTCATTCTCTTTGCTAGTCATAACATCTTTCTCCTTGATTTCTCACTTTCTCATCTCTACCCTGTCAGATGATTTCTCTAGCATATGTTCCTATCAGTCATTGGGTTATAATATTTCTATTTGTGTGTTTGTATGTTAGGGATTGAACCCTGGAGTATTCTATGTCCAAGCCATACCCTCAGCCCTATGTTATTTTTTATTTTGAAACAGGATCTCTCTAGGTTGCTGAGGGTCTCACCAAATTGCTGAGGCTAACCTCAAACCTGCGATTCTCCTATCTCAGCTCAGAAGTGCTGGTATAACAGGCATGCACAGCCCTACCCAGCTGGGTTCTAGTATTTCTAAGGCTCTCTTTCCCTCGGATGAAGTCCAGTCAGGGTGTGTTCTGACTCCTGCTTTCCTCTCCTCTTTGTCCCTAGCACCTGATCCTCGTCAGCGTACACATCAGCTGATCTCCTGGGCCTGGCCTTTGCTGGGCTGCGTCTCCCTGGCCATCATTCCTCCTCCTTCCGTCTTCATTGCCCTAGCCCCGCTGGCCATCCAGGTGTCTGTCCCCGAGCCAGATGCTGCAGGCCTGCACTCACCATCCAGTCCCCGTGAGTCAGATGACCTTCTGTGTTGTCTCGGCATTCCTATGTGTCTCCTCTTCCTCTGCCTTCTCACCCTTTGACTCTCCAACGCACGCTAAACCATGCTCCGTGAAGCTGGCTTTGCACGTTGACCATGAATTTGTGCAAGACAGCCAGAGGCTTGATAGGTAGTCCCTGTTGGAGTCTGGAGTCCTGTTGACGTAAAGGAGGAAAACCACCAGGTGTAGAGACACACGCCTGTAATCTCAATACTTGGGAGGCTGAAACAGGAAGGTCACAGGTTCAAGGCCAGCTTCAGCAACTTAGTGAGTCCTTCAGCAATTTAGTGAAACCCTGTTTCAAAATAAAAGAAAAAAAATATTAAAAGGGGGTGAGGATGTGGCTCAGAGGTAGAATGTCCCTTGGTTCAATACCTGGTACCAAAAAAAGAAAAAAGGAAGTGAACCCTTATACATATTCTGTCTTTGGTAATTTCCATAGCATACCTTCATTGATGAAGGAAGTCACAAAGAACAATTTCACAATAAGGTAAACAAATGTATTGCTTTGAATTTTTGAGAAAATTTTAGGCTGTAAGATCTCATGGTTATATAATATAGAGGATTGAACCCAGGGGCATTTTACTTCTGAACTACATCCCAGCCTTTTTTTTGAACAGTTTTTTAGTGCTATAAATTTTCCTCTTAGTACTGCCTTCAAGGTGTCCCAGAGGTTTTGATATGTTGTGTCTCTGTTTTCGTTGATTTCTAGGAATTTTTTAATTTCTCCCCTTACTTCTTCTATGACCCATTCCTCATTCAGCAGTGTGGTGTTCAGTCTCCATGTGTTTACATGGTTACTCTTCTTAGAGTTGATTTCTAGTTTCATTCCATTGTGGTCTGAAAAGACACAGGGAATTATGCTACATTTTTAAAATTTGCCAGTTCTTGCTTTGTGGCCCAGAATGTGGTCTATTTTGGAGAAGGTTCTATGGGCAACTGAGAAAAATGTGAATTTAGCTGTAGTTGGGTGAAATATTCTGTATGTATCTAATAGGTCCATTTGGTTTATGGTAGTCTTTGGGTCTGAGGTGTTTTTACTGACTTTTTGTCTAGAAGATTGGTCTAGTGATATGAGAGGAGTATTGAAATATCCCAGTATTATTGTATTGGGATCTATGTGTAACTTTATATTATGAAGAGTTTGCTTTATGAAAGTGGCTGCACCTATGTTTGGGGCATAAATGTTGACAATTTTTGAAATAGGGTCTTTCTAAGTTACCAGGCTGGCTTTCAACCTGTCATACTCCTGTCTCAACCTCCCAAGTATTAGAATTCCAGGCTTGTACCATCTTGCCTGGCTTTATATACAATCTTAGAAAATATGATCTGCTTTTAGTAACTCCATGGTGGAGATGTCACAAAAGACTAGTTGAACACGTCTACTGACAGCGAAATCACTCTCTGATAATCTATTTCATAATTAAAATATCTTGATATTTTAAAAAGAAATTTATACCCAGAAAAGGAGTTTCACATTCTGAAGTTTTAGAAATCATGTATTTTCTTTTCCAAAAGAGGAAACATAAAATAGCTGGTTAAATATTTGAATTCTGGAAGTGTGTGTGTGTGTGTGTGTGTGTGTGTGTGTGTGTGTGTGTTCCATTCATGCTTCTATATATCTGCATTCTTGAGCCTGGGTAATTTATGAAGAACAGAAATATACTCACAGTGCCTAGGATAACAGGAAGTACACGGTCAAGTTTTCACACAGTTCAGCGTCTATCTGTGCTTCCAAGATGGCGCCTCACCTGGAAAGCAGAGAGCAAAAAGCTCTTTTTAGCCTTCTCCTGTCTTTTATTTATTTATTTTGGCACCAGAGATTGAACCCAGGGGCATTTTGCCTCTGTGCCATACCCCCAGCCCTTTCTTTCATTGTCTATTTTCAAACAGGCTCTCACTAAGTTACTGAGGCTGGCCTTGAACCTGTGATTGTCCTTTCTCAGCCTCCCAAATACCGGGATTACAGGTGGGTGCCACCATGCCCGGCTCCTCCAGCCTTTTTATATGGCTTATAATGCAATTCGTGAAGACTACATCCCCATCACCTAACCACCTTCTGCAGGCTTCACCTTTTAATACGATCATATTGACAATTAAGTTTCAATACATGAATTTTGAGTCACATTCATACCCAAGAGGGTATACTCTATATCATCTTATTCACTTCTGCACTTCAAAAACAATGTATATGTAATTTCTAAAATTTGTAATTTCAAGTCTAAACTGTTTCCTGAAATCTAGACTTAAATTGCTTAAATACTCACGGGGACCTCACATGGCGTCTAAACTTCACACAGGCCAACACTTGCTTTTTGCCACAAGACATATTCTGTGTCTCTCCACATTATTCATTCCTCCATTAGGTCTAAAGCTGGAAACTTCAACTTTTGTTTTGACAAACTTTTCTTCACCCAATCAATCATCCAATTTTCTCAATTTTATTTAGAGGATCTCGGTTTGTTTTTTTTTCTTCACATTACTTTATTTTCTTCACATTAAGATTTCTGTTTTTGTGCCCCTCTCCCAGCTCATTGGTAAGACTAAGGTTTACTTAGTCTTTTAGTCTCTAGCACTTAGTTACCCCCTTACGCAGTGTCAGTCCAAGCCACCATGTCTTGAATGGTTCCATACGTGTGAATTGTGGTTCATTATTAAGAAAGTTATCTTTTTTATGGGATAGGACTACACATGGTCAGCTCTTGTTTGACCCGGACTAGGTACTTCAATATTCAAAACATTCAATAATTTTTTGAAATTTGAAATGTCCTCATCATGGGTTATTATGGTTATCTTCTTCTGCTTTTTTTTTTTTTTTGGTACTTGGGATTGAACCCAGGGACATTCTAAGTCTGAGCTACAACCCTAGGACCTCCATTTTTAAGTTTGAAACAGAGTCTCAACAAGTTGCTGAGGGTCTTGCTAAGTTGCTGAGATTGTCCTTGAATCTACAATCCTCCTGTCTCAGCCTCCAACTACTAGAATTTCAGATATGTGCCACCAAGCTAGGTTTATCTTCTAATAAAACATGTAAAAATCTTTTTCTTATTTGTGTAGGAGTAATAGGTACAAGATTTCATTCTCAATAACACCAAAAAATAAAAAATCCCAAGTGTACAACCAATACTGTGAAGAAATTTCTATGGTATCTTTTTGAGGAAAGCCTTTATAAAATAACTCTCTTTTTATCACTATATCTTGTGAAGTTAAAAGTTAAAGGTATATTTCTGTTTGCATGTATAGAGGTATTACCACAATTGGTCCTAAATCATATATAGTTACCATAGTACCTGCTTTTTGCGGTGCAATTTTAGATCATAGCTCTCTTTTGTGCATTCTTCTCTTTTAAATTTCTTAAAATGAGTGTATACTGTTTTACCAGCCACCAATGCTGTTAAATATACACTGTGTTATTTTAATTAGTACAGCACTTGCCAAACTCCTGAAAGATAGTCTCTTCCGTTGCCCATTATACTTTGTCACGTAAAAAAGTAGAGTGGTTGACTGTCCAGTATTTTAAGCAGGGTTCTTTCATCAGGAGTGTGAAAAGACTGTAGCTTAACAGTTAGCAGAGCAAAGGATGAAGCTGGAAATTGAGTGTTAGCATGAGTGGCGGGGAAGACAGGTGAGCCAGTGTTTGTGTTCCGATGGGCACATTTGCAATGCATAAAAGAGCGAGAATGAAGGAAGGGAACGTGTTGACAAGTGTTTTTCCTTTTCTGAAACTCCAATGATGCTGACGTCCTTGTCTGAGCACACAGCACTTGTGTTAAGGACAGGAGAGGAGAAGAATAGAGCAAACTGGCTGAAACAAACCCTCCTCGATGGCAGCCTGGCAATCTACCAGTAGCATGGAATTCATTTTTCTTTCTGTAACTGAACTTTTATAAAGATCAGTTCAGTGAAAATGACATAAAATATTGCTCAGTAGGGGGCCAGTGAGTCTTACACACCTATGTACACACACACACACACACACACAGCTCAAATGAAGATTGTTGAGCAGACTTATTTCTGGGAGGAACAAGAAAGGCTGTTCTTTTTTTTTAATTCTTTTTATTGGTTCATTTTAATTGTACTTCGTAGTGAGGTTGAAAGTGATACAAACGCACATGCACACGGCGCTTGCGTTTCCCTCTGGATCCGCCGCGCTCCCCGTCCTTACATTAGTGAGATTGGCAAGGTTGGTAGTGAAACCTTCGTGTATGGACACAGCATTACTTGAGCTGTTTCCTTCCTCACGTCTCCTTTCCCTCCCCGCCGCCCTCCCCCGATCCTCTTCCACCACTCGACTGCTCGTTTATCTGAAGTCCTTGTTGTGTCTTATTTTCTCCCTATCTTCCACATGAGAGAAATCACATGATCCTTGGCTTTCTGAGGCTGGCTGATCTCACTTAGCAGAATATTCTCTAGTTCCATCCAGTTTTCTTTCCTGTAAATGACATAATTTTGTTCTTCTTTCGGTCTGAGTAAGATTCCATCGTGTGCATATGCCATGCTGTTCAGCCATTCATCTGTTGACAGACACCTGGGCCGGCGAGGATGTCGAGAGACAGGCACTCTTATTCATTGTGGGCGGGATTGTAAACTAGTCCAACCACTGTGGTGATCAGTCTGGAGCTTCCCAAAAAACCAGGAATGAAACCACTCTACGGCCCAGCTATACCACTCCTCTGCAACTTTCCAAAAGAACTAAAGTCAGAATGTGTACTGTTACACACATATCTATGTTTGTAGCAGCACAATCCACAACAGAAAGGCTGTTCTTTAAACATTATATCCGACATGTTAAAACCAATAGATGTGGAGCAGGTACAAAGTACTTTGAAATTTTCTAACAGTAAAAGAAGGTAAAAATAGAGGCTTATCACATATAACACTCATGAAATTAATAACCTAGAATCAGCTGTTCAGTTAGGAAATGTGAGGTTGTGAGAGATGGTGTTTTGAAGGATGCCTCTGGTTTTTTTCACTTCTCCGGTAGTTCCTCACCAAATGGAGATAATTCAATATTCTAATGTTATTAAACTTTAGTTGTAATCATTTTGAATCTTAAATGTCCCCCAAAGACTCATATGCTAAAGGTTTGGTCACCAGCCAATGGCACTACTGGGGAGGTCTTTAAACAGAGAGGGGTTCTCTTAGAGGAAGGCGGGTTACTGGAGCACGTCTTTGAAGGGGACACCGGGCCCCTGGCCCTTCCTCTCCCTCTCTTGCTCTCCAGACACCATGAGTGAGCGTTTTTGCTGCCACATACTTCCTGCCATGTTGTTCTGCCTTGTCGCAGGCCAAAAAGCAATAAAGTTGACCAACCATGGACAGAAACCTCTGAAACCGTGAACTAAGACAAACCTTTCTTCCTCATAAACCCATTATCTTGGGTGTTTTGTCACAGTAATGGAAGGCTGTCTAACACAAGGTGTCGTGTTTTGTTGTTGTTTTGGTTTTTGTTGTTGTTGTTATTGGAGGTTGAACTCAGGGATTCTACCTCTGAGCTACATTCCCAGTCCTCAGCAATTTAAGAAGACTCTCAGCAACTTAGCAAGACACTGTTCCCAAATAAAAAATAAAATAGGGCTAGAGGTGTAGCTCAAAGGTAGACTTCCCTAGGTTCAGGCTCTAGTCACACACACACACACACACACAAATAAATAAATAATAAAAATAGAAAATGACACTCTTATCTACTTTCTTTTAGACTTGCGGTACAATGATAATATAAACATAGGATATAAAAATACTCCTGCTCTTTTTTTTGAGTGGGGGACTAGGGATTGAACCAAGGGATATTCTACCTCCAAGCTACACCTCCAGCCTTTTAAAATTTTTGTAATGAAACAGAGTCTCATGAGGTTGCTGAGATTTTCTCTTAGCTGCCAAGGCTGTCTTCAAACCTGCTATCCTCCTGTCTTAGCTCCCCAGGTACTAGGACCACAGAGGTGCACCACTGCATGCAGCTAAAATACTCCTACTCTGAAAGCAATTGTTTTGGCCGAAATTGGAGAAGACCAGGAGATTGGAGAAGGTTTTCCATAACCTCATGGAGTAGCGTGTGTGTGTGTGTGTGTGTGTGTGTGTGTGTGTGTGTGTGTGTGTGTGTGAACACAAAGCAAAGGAGGCCTATGTATGCTTAGCAACAAGAGTAATTACAGATTCCCTTTAGGAATTAGTTATAAATTATTCTGTGGACGTTGAACTATATAACAAACAACACTTCCTTTTTCTTTAATGACAAAAGAAATGTCCAAATGACATTAACTAATTAGTAGAAGAATTCTATTACTATATGAGTTGGCATTTGTCCTGAACATAAAATTTATCTTTGGTTTCCTTAGCAATAATAGCAACTAGAACATGTCCGTTCTCACAAAGGATTTTCTCATCCTTTATTCAACTCTTTCTTTAAAAAAGAATGATAGGCTATTAAATAAGTATATCACTCTGCAGTTTTATAAGCTTAGTGTGTACGTTAGCTTATTTTTCCTAGGAGTTAGAAATGGAAGTGCTGTGATTCCCATTTTTTGAATAAAGTTGTCCCCAAAGACCAAAACTTGACTTACCGTGATAGAATGTGGATGTAGCAGACTCCCTGGCCCGTCTTTGCACCATGGGGAACCAGGAGAGGGTTCCAGTTCCTACTGCTCTTCTTTGGCAAGTTGAGCTGGGGCCGGCGGCGCCCTGTTTGGGATCTGGTCATTTTTCATGGTGGTGAAAAGCTGGCCTGCACCTGCATGTGAAGACTTGCTAAGGATTTTCAATCCTGAAGCTACTCATTGTGAACCTCCATTTTTAGATTTTTAGTGTTGGCGTTTAAATATGAAATAACAAAATGGAAGAGGATCATAGAGCTATGGTTCTACTGCAGGGAGATTTTCTTTTTTTTCTTTTTCTTTTCTCTTTTTAGTGCTGGAGATTTGATCCAGGGATGTTCTACCTGTGAGTCATACAACCAGTCCAATTTCATCAAGATCTTGCTAAGTTACTTTGTACTGGCCTCGAGCCTGAGATCCTCCTGCCTCTGTCTCCCAACAACTGGGATTGCAGGTGTGTGTCCCTGTGCCTGACTGCAGGGACATCTCTCCAGTAAATGACTGCACCCCAGTTGATAACTGCACGATCAGACCTTGCATGTGACAGCTGTCTTCTAGGGACCACTGCTTTCTGAGTGACTCCCTAAAGCTGGGAAGTCTTTGGAGGCAAGGTCATCAATGAAGGGCAGGAGAATATGCAGAAATAACCTCTCAAGTCAGTTCCTTCTTCACAGGCCCCAGAAGGACCTGGGGCTTACTGCACCCCAGAGGACCGCTGCTTCCTGGCGGCGCTGGCTCCCTGGCCTGAGAGCCAGTGTGATGGTGAGCTGCAGAGCCAACTGCATTTACGCTGTGTTTACAGTTCCGCTATCGATCGCTGGGTTCTGCCAACCACCCCTCGCAATAAACAACCCCGCAAGACCCTGCACTGTTGAGAAGCAGCGATGCATTATTTAACAGCAGCTAATCAATATAAAACAAGCGTCCCCTTTGTTATAGCAGGACTATTGATAGACTGCTTCTCCCTTTTAATTTTTTATTATTTTGCATTGATTTCTGAAACTCAATTCTGTATCTTACTTTTCTCCATCAGCAGCTGTGAGCTGGATCCTACCTGACTAGAAATCTAACATCCTGTTTGAATCACAAATTACCCAACTTAATTAAGGAACAATTAGTTGAGAGGGTTTAAAAAAAAACATTCAACTCTGCTCTAATCAAATTTAATGAATGAAACACATTAAACATGAGATTTGGGGGAGCTTGCATGTAGAAAAATCTGAAAAGACAAGATTATTGCTGCAGTACATGTTTTAGGGAGTAGGCTGTCAAATCTTCCCACTTAACCTGGTGAACGGGGGGGCGGGGGGGAGGGAATTCAGGCACATAGCTGACGTTCACACTAACAGGAATTTGTCCTCTAAAGTCTGCTGCATCAATGGGAAAACAGGGCCCTTAGTTTCTCCTTTCTTCCTTCCTTTTTTCTTTCTAATTCTTAACTGAATTGTCCAGAAGAAAACATTAACAGCAGCTCCATTAGCACTATCGCACTTGAGTGCTGGCCCCTAATCTGCCAAACTTAAAACAAAATCTCACACTTCAGGTAGACAAGGAAGTGAGCTCCTTGCGGGTGTCTATCTGGTAGTGAGGTGTGTGCACTTGTGTGAATCCGGCTGAAAATAAGCAGGGATATGTGGCTAGTGTGTTCATTTACTATGTTTCTTTTAGTTATTCTTTTTGCCCTATTGCAAAGCAATAACAAGAAGATGAAGTTAGGCTTCTAGATAATTCATAGAAGCCAAAGATATTTGTTTTAGGTTAGTTCTGCTGAACAAAAGGTATTTGTAGTTTAATATGTTTTGGCTGCTAAAGAAAGAAATACAAGTCTTTTGCAAAAAATAAAATTATAAATTGCAAGAGTAGGAGAAAATACTAATTGTCCCTACTCCTACTTGTCAGATTGTAACTGTTATATTGTTAAAATTTTGGCATGCACAGCCTGAAATTCATTCTATTTTTTTCTCCCCACTTAATATTAGCTCACATTACTTGGAGTAAAAATTATACAGAATATCATGTTCAATTCCTATATGATGTTGCACAAAGTAACAGAGGCCAGGGCATAAATTATTATACAGTTTTATTTTTGTTACCCTTTTTTAAACAGTCACTCCTACTTGGCATCCAACAGTAACATTAAATTAGGCTTGCTATTAATGTTAAGTTATGGTTCTTCATTTGCTAGGGACAGGGGGTTGTCAATTTTATTTCACTAGCATTTATTCATTGGGGTCAAGAATCCTAAAGCCAAATTATTAAATACAAGTAATAAAAACAAATCAGAAATGGAGGTGTGAGGTCTTTATGAGCAGAAGCAGCCAGGGTCAGAAGCTGAAGGGCTGGGGGAACAGGTCGGCTCAACGCTCATAAATCAAACAGGCTGTGAGCAGAACAGGCCCTGGGAAGGAAGAGAATGCAGCCTCTGTGCAGGTTTCCAGGTTACACTGGTCGGTGTTCTCATCCTGGTTTTCATTCAACAGCGCTCCACGTGCATTGAGCACCGGTATGCTCAGCATCAGGATCGGCTGCTAGAAAACTTAGATGCAGCTTTCCGAGCATCCCCGCAGCAGAAGTGTGCGCACGTTAGCACCCGCCTTTCACGTCCCCCGTGGATCCATTTTCAGGACTTACATCGTCTTTTCTTTCTTAAGAGCTCCACAGTGTTCTCTACGTCTGCACTTGTGGATGTGTCATTGTAAACCAGATTAAATCCCATCTGGGATTATGTTGAGTCTGAGCTAGAAATGGAGGCGAAGAGGGTATCCAAGACAGATGGCTTCTGTTCTCCAAGGAACCACAGTCTCCTGGGGGGACTCCTGTGGTGACTTATGCAACAGGAGAGGAAGGCTGGGGTCTTAGTTTGGCAATGTGTCCTTGGTACCCACCCTGCTCAGGCTACCAAGGCACCCAACTACAGTCATCGCTAACGTGCCATCTTGGAGGCAGAATAAATGACTTGATTCGGTTATTTGGTTTTCATTTCTGGAAGAGCTTTAGCGTATTTATTTACTGAAATAATTTGAACAAAGTTGCTAGGACAATTAGAAATGTGAGCAATTAGAAACACAAAGCCCCTATGTGTGGAATCATCACATTAATCATCAAGATGTTAATGCCAGATTTAGATTGCCTGAGTAGGATTTCTGAACTTAGAACTTTAAAAGGAGAAAATAAATTTGTTGAGGCACAACTCCCAGAGGTTGAACAACTTATCTTAGACATGAGTGTAATTAATGATTATATTAAGTTTGGTTTTATTTGTACCTTTTCATAAAGCAATGGGAAAGCCCTTCTAATCGCGTGAGTCTAGAGGAAATTTCAACATAGCGAAATCATTTTGAGCTGTCTCTTCTTGAGATTCATGTTTTCCTGCCGGTACACGAATCTTAAAAGTATGTATCGCAATAACTTTTTTTTCCTACTGAATAATACCTGTATTTATCCTTGGAATCATCGCCCAGATCAGCATAGGAAATATCGCCAACATTACAGAAAACTCTCGTGGTGCGCCTTCCTGTCAATACTCCGGCTGATAACTGCTCTCTGACTTTTAACCCCATAGAGCTGTTTCATCTATTGTTAAAATTCATGTCAGTGGAATCGTGTAATAGGTATTTTCTATTTGTTTTCTTTCATGCAAGATGATTTTATGAGGCCATCCGTCTTGTGTGTTTCTGTCGGGGGCCTAGTCCGGCCAGCTAGACCTCGCCTCTAGATGGCGCCTGGCAGAGTGCCAGAAGCAGCTACAGGTGGAAAACATTCTAGGGCTGCCCCACACCAGAGCGCATGCACCAGCACGCCCGACTCGTGGCCCGCCCAGGTTAGAGCTGTATGAGATGCCTCGTGGCTTAGGCCCTGCGCGGCTGCGGCTTTAAGAGCCTCCGCCTCTCGCCCAGTTGTTGTTGTTGTTGGAGAAAGGCTGGCTGGGTTGTTGCTGGAGTGGGTTGCTGGGGAAGTTCTGGGAGGAAAAGTTGTGGGTTGCTAGTGGAAGACGGATTGCTAGAGAGAGGGGTTATTGGGAGTCTGTTGGAAAGGCACTATTTGGAGAGACGACTTCTGTGCTGTGTTTGTTACTGCTTGTGTAGTGCCCTTGATCCCAGAGAGAGAGAGAGAGAGAGAATAAAGAGAGGTTCGAACCAGCAACATTCAGGCAGCGTCTTTTATTGGGGCCTCATGGTTGAGGGTTCAGCCTGGGGCACCCGATAAGTGGTGGCCCATACGGAGAACCCTCGAAACCCGAGAAGCCCGGGGCCCCGATATGTTTCTACTGTTCATTTGTTCCTGTTCTTGAGTAATAATCCTTACATGTAAAAATGCTGCAAACTTTTATCCATTGCACTGTTAATAGACATTTGGTTCATCCTGAGTTTTGAGCTAATATAAATAAAGTTGTCATAAAGATTCTGCAACTCCTCTTTTGATAGCTTCATATGCTCATTTATTTGGGTATTTACCTAGACATGAAATTGTTGGGTTACAGGATCCACATAAGTTTAGCTTTCTTACATACATTTATTTATTTATTTATTTATTTATTTATTTATTTATTTATTTTGCCATACTGAGGATTGAACCCAGGGGCATTCTACCTATGAGCTACATCCCCAGCCCTATTTTTTATTCTTTATTTTGAAACATGGTCTAAGCTGCGGAGGGTCTCACTAAGTAGCTGAGGCTGGCTGCGAATCCAGATCCTCCAGTCTCAGCCTCCCAAGTACTGAGATTACAAACGTGCACCACCATGTCCAGCTCTTACATACTTTAAAAAAAGTTTTCAATGTGGTTGCTCTCCAAGTTGCTCTCCTTTGGGCCGTCCATCCGACGAAAATAACTTGATCTGGTCAGCTTACATTTCGGAGCGACTTTGTATCCTTGGAACTCCAGGTTAAAGTCCCAGGGTTTCATTCACCATCTCCCTCCATGAGAAAAAAAAAAAAAAAAAGAAATCCGCCCAATGTTCTTGCCCTTGGCCTCTGAAAGTGGCTGCTCAACACCTTTGTTTATGCATTGTCACCTCGTTGTGCCGAATGCACCCCCTTCCCGAGTTTTATCCTAAAGTGACATCATTTTGTGCTTGTATGTGTGTACGTGTCTATGCAGACGTACACGCATGAGCAGTGTGGAGATACGCATGGCTGCAGATAAACACATACTATGCGCATATGCCTTTCTCTTCATGGGTGATAAAAAGTCTATCATCTCTATCAATATCACCCAATTTTATGAAGCCTCAGTATTTCTCTCCTTTTATGTACTATGCTTTATTATGCGTGTAGTTTATGTTTATGTAACATGTTAGCATGTATGTATGTTTGAAATAGTATAACATAGTTCACAGGGATACGTAACAGATAACCCTTTTTTTTTTTTTGCGGTACTGGGGATTGAACTCAGGGGCATTCTACCTCCGAGCTACACCCCTCCCAGCCCTATTTTTTATTCTTTATTTTGAAACAGGGTCTCACTAAGTTGTGGAGTGCCTCACTAGGTAACTGAGGCTGGCCACGAACCCGGATCCTCCGGTCTCAGCCTCCCAAATGCTGGGATTACAAGCATTTGGGAGGCCACCACGCCCGTGTGCCACCACGCCCGGCTGATAACCCAGTTTTTAAAGTAACCTAGGATCTGCATCATGCACACCAAGTCTTATTTCATGAGATAAGCTGAAGGGCAATTTTGAAAAACTTCCATTCCAATTAAAATATCTTGAATTAATAACACAGGAAAGAGGAAAAGACAAACTATAAAAAAAACTATGAAATCATTCTGATGAAAAATTTCCACTTAGTGGGGGGGTCATTTACATTATATTTCATTGTAAGATAGACATATATAGTAGTCTTTTTTGATATTGCTTTTAAAAACATAAATATTTTGATATGCTTTATACCACCTCCCCTATATTTCTTGGTAGCTCTGCTTTCTAGCCTGGGAAAATGAGCTCTTATTTGGGTTGGAAGCTTTATTTAAAATGTAACTCTGTGTCAGTTCATCAGAATCCTTAATGTGAAATATAAGGTAATAAGAGAAATACATCAAATATGTTATAGTTCAGAGGTTCAAAGGCAAAATACATGTTTAAGAGGGTTTTGTGTTTGTTTTTTTGTTGTCCTGGATTGAACCCAAGGGTGTTCCATCTCTGAGTTATACCTCCAAACCTTTTTACTTTTTATTTTGAAATTCGGCCTTGCTAATTTGCTGATGATCTTTCTAAGTTGCCGAGGCTGTCCTCAACCTGTGAATTTCCTGTCTTAGCTTTCCAAGTACTGGTGTTACAGGTGTGCACCACCCCACTCAGCTAAGAGGTTTTTTTTTTCTAATACTTCTCCAACTGCTTTTTTTCCATTTTGTATTAATGCGTTGTTTGTCTTAGGTTTTCCCAAAGTTTTATATTGTTTCAAATTTAATGATTTCTAGTAAATTAATGTTATGTATATATATAAAACTTTTATTACACACACACAATTGATTTTCTTTTTCCTCCAAACTCCTCCCCCAGAAGCTATTAAAAAGTTTGGCAAGCTCATGGATTACCAGGGAAAGCTGTTATTCAATTACCAAGCCTGCTGACTTCCGAAATAGATTCTCAGCTAATGTATTCCATTAAGAAGTCAGTCAGATTGACAAGCTAAATTTTCTCTAAAATGGTCACTAAAATAACTCTTCCAGGAAGTAAGAGGTATTAGTCAGACGTACACATTATTGTGAAGAAACAGCATTTATTGTTTAGTTCCCCCTAACTGCTTCATAGTGACTTTTATGATTAAAGACAAAACAAAAACAAACCGGCCAACTAAAACCAAAATCCAGGATGGTTGTTTTCTTTAGCCTCCTTTCTTTGGAGCAGCCTTGCTAAGCTCCGCACTCCTCCTAATGAGTCTGTAGTCCTATTGCATGAGGACACATGGGTCACAGGGAAAAAGATGATATTTCCCCCCTTTGTAAAAATGCTCGCTTACTTCTCCTGTTTCTTGCAAAGTCTAGAAATAGGAAATTAATACTGCTTGCCCATTGGCTAAATATTTCATTTTTCAAAATCATGCGTTTGGTGGCTCCTCCAACCGGTGGCAGTCCTGTGCTCTTTAGGAGTGTAGAGTTCTCTATGGACCAAAGGTTATTGGCAAGTGCAATTGTCATCATGGCAGCAATATAGGCAAATTACAGAACATGCTACCAACAGAAATATCCTCTAAAGAATACAATTCCCAAGCCCTGGTTGTAACCTAAAGCATATGCAGTCATATCTTCTAATTGAAGATACAATCAGAGCTGATTGTAATGTGATTGTATCTGTCAAAACAATATGTCCTGGAAAAGCCTGAGAAACATGAAATGTTTGGGGCTGTGGAGCATGTTGGGATTTACACACACGGCTAATTGGCTGGTGTTTGTGCACAAGGAGCAGAGTTTAGGATTCCTTGGAAGAAACAAATCTGCTTCTATGTGTCCTTAAATTCAAATTTCTACTTCCTCCGGGAACCTGATGTATTGCGTAGGCATTTTCAAATTTCTTTCCCAACTCTTCTCTGAAAGTCTCTTCAAAAACTTGGCAGAGCACAAAGGGTCAGTGGTGTAAGGGGCTCATCTGAGTGCCCAGGTGAATCACAGGCAGAAGGGAGGGCAGAACTGATGGCCCAGGCCATGCACCTGTCTTCTTTACAAAAGAAAGCATTTCAATAGTTTTAACCACAAAATTTGACCTGAGTAGCTATCCACGGCGGGGGTCAGCTTATTTAACATAAAGTTGTACTACAGTGAATTATTCCAGCTTACCTTAATTTCCCTTTCTTTGCTTATCTACTAAAGGAAGGGCTAATAAACAATAAAATTACAGGAGTGGACAAGAGGAAGGAAATGCAGAAGTCAAGTTCATGCAAATAATCATCTCTCAAGTAATCAAAAGTTGGCTACAATTAGAAGTGAAGGCAAATGTGTCCTTCACCAAGCAAGCATGTAATGGGCAGACAAAATAAAACATATGTTTCCCCTCTTTTAACGTATATCCTCGTGAAAGCCTGGCCTTCCCTGTCCCAGCATCAGCATCCTGTAAATTTGAACAATGAGGCTCTACTACAATCTTGGTGAGCTGTGAGTTCCAAACAAGATTTCAGTCGCTGCCTTGTTCTGAAAACTTCCTTTTTCTATCAGCGTTGCTGAGCCTGCCAAGAGTGACATAACCTTGGAGTTATTTGTTACATTTTCCAATGAACAAACCCAGCTTGTTAAGGAAATAGGCAGCTTATTTCATTAGCAAGGAGCACAATGGAAGACGCAGAGTTCAGCCTGGACTGGTGGCCCCAAGCAGTCCTGGTTTCTGAGGAGTTTCTCTCTTTTTAGAAACAATCCAGTATTTTCACTGTGTGGCTGGGTTGAGGTCACTTCTGAATGCACATAAGACAGCTTGTCACCTTCTGCCCCAGGTGAGCACTGGAGCTGAGATCCCCAGCACAGCCCAGACCACCTAACCCTACCTGCTCACAGGGATTGCCCTTGCCGGAACAGTCGTCTTTTATGAAACAGGTTGGTTGGTCATGAAATGAGACCTTGCCAACAACGGATATTGACTCTTTTGTGATTAGAACATTAATGAGTATTTACTGAAGAAAATTCAAAATTTCCTTAAAGACTTAAGAAGAAAAGCAAGTCACTGTCTTACCCACATGTGAGGCTCTACTACAATCTTGGTGAGCTGTGAGTTCCAAACAAGATTTGCCCACCTAATTATCTCACTAGAAGTAACAAGTGTATTATATATATGTGGATTGATTCATGACAGCAAATGAAATGTTTATAAAAAGACCCAACATCTGTCACCCTCACAATATTTACAAATTTAACATTATATATAGAGAGATAGTTATGAACTATACACACACACACACACACACACACACACACGCACAATGTGAAAGGTGAACTCATCTAGAAAACACCATAGAAAAACTTTCATTTGAAGAAGGCTTGATACGTGAAAACGCATGAAGTAGGTGCTTTCTGCTTTTCTATGCTAATGTTGCTTTTCAGGTTAATTTCATTTTTTTGTTTTTATTTTATTTTACTTGGTACTAGGGATTGAACCCAGTGGCATTCTACTTCTGAGCTACCAGCCCTTTTTATTTTTTATTTTGAAACAGGATTTCTCTAAACTGCTGTGTCCTTCTATGTCAGCCTCCCAAGTACTGGGATTACAGGTGCTACCACACCTGCCTAAGTTAATTTTATTTTTGAATAGGTAATATTGGCATGTTACCCAAAGAAAGGTGTATATAAAGGCATATTTTAAAAATATACCTTTAAAAAACCCTGTTTGCATTCTGATCTCTGCCAAGCCATTATATCTCTTTGCCCCAACGAGAAACTGACTTTATTAGTTTCATGTATACATTTTGTTCTCCTATATGCGAATGTTAACACACATGATATGTTTTCTTATTTCATTCCTGTTTTACATAAATGATAGCTTGCTATATTAACCTGGACACCTTAGAGCTCCTCCAGATCTTTCTATATAAGCATACACAGAACTTCCTTGGTTCCTATCACTGCATGTACTCCTGTGTGTGGAAGGCTCATAGTTCATACTCACCTAGAGAAGGGCAATTCCCACACAATACTTTGAGATTACAAGCAACACCGCCACAGTCTCCTTGTGCAAATGTCATTCCGTGTGTAAACATCATTTTAAACCTTTGAAGTTATGCCTATAGAATAAATTCCCAGGAATGGAGTTGGTGGGCCAAAGAGTAATTTTATCTTTAATTTGAAAGATGCAGAGAGATGTTCACTTCTTGTGATTCCACCAGAAATAAAAGATGTATTTCTTCTGTCCTGGCGACATTCTGCGCTATCAAGTATCTAAACTGTTGTCCTCCTAGTGTGCGAGAAATTGGATCTCTTCACTTTGTAAACTTAGTCTTTGTTTCTCATTGTACTTTCATTTTTATGTCTAGCTAAACGTATGAGAAGCTAAGCATATTTCTTACAAGTTTTTAATGTTGGGGTCTTTTTCTAGAATATTTATTTTGATCTCTGCTAATTTTCCCACTGGGTTCTTCTCTTTCCTGATTTTTTTATAGCTCATTATACATTTCAGAAATTAGCCCTTTATGATATGAGTTGCAATTTAAAAATTTTTTGTGATCCCTCTCACATAAAGGTATTTTAATTTTCACTGACACCTAGTAATTTTACATATTTATAAGATGCAGAGTGACATTTCAATACATGTATACAATGTATAAAGACCAGAATAGGGTAACTGTATTTCTACCACCTCAGATATGCATCATTTCTTTGTGTCAGGAGCATTCAAATCCTCTCTCCAGGCTGTTTGGAAATACTCACCTTGTTGTTGCAATCATAGCTCTCCTGGTCTAGGCGGGGTATTAGGAGTCATCCCCCGGGTCCAGCCGGACCCTGCTATCCCTCTTCGTACTTACCTGGAGTGCTTGCTTTCCATACCCTGCTACCCCTCTTCCTTATCTACCTGGAGTACTTGCTTCCTGCAACACCCTGCTATCCCTCTTTCTTATTTATCTGGAGTGCTTGCTTTCCATACCCTGCTACCCCTCTTCCTTATCTACCTGGAGTACTTGCTTCCTGCAGCACCCTGCTATCCCTCTTCGTACTTACCTGGAGTGCTTGCTTTCCATACCCTGCTACCCCTCTTCCTTATCTACCTGGAGTACTTGCTTCCTGCAACACCCTGCTATCCCTCTTTCTTATTTATCTGGAGTGCTTGCATTCCGTTTGTTCCCAGTGGCTCTTTCTTTGCTTCCATTTGTGTTTCGCATGTGTTTTGTTTTAGTTTGTTTACACACTTATTTCAGAGTTTTAGGTGGTCAAACTAATCCGTTTATCCCCCTCCCTTCCAAAATTAAATTTTTGTTTACTAAAATTCTGTACAGTAGAGTATGTTAAATATTCCTCCTTCACAAATATCCTTACGGTGTAAGGCCTCTTTGATGAAAGATAATGTTATGGCATCCTGACGGGAAGCATGGCAACTGTCTAATTCATTTAAAGTTGAATATCGTGTTTCCCCTTGAAATGGAAACTTTAATACTATGTGCCCTTGGGATTTGACTCTTTCCATGTCTAATTCCACATATACAATATGAGACTTTTCACAATCACAAATATTTGATGAATTGATAGCACTTTTGCGTTATGAAGATAGAGATCTCCATATCAATTCTGAATGGTCTAAAATAGTTCCTTTGGAAGGTTATTATTACTCAGAGTTTCCTATATTGAATTCTCTGCAGAAAGCCATCTGGGGGTGGATGGGGACACGTCTTCTGTATTCAGAGTCTGATGGCTAATTCGGATGGAGCTGGTAATCACAGGTGCTGGTTTGGTCCTCTCGTCTCTACATTCAGTACTGGGCTGGTAATGCTTGGGGTCAGTAGCAGTTTGGAGCCCTGCCCTGTGCTCTGGGCAGCTGGTAGAGTAGCGTGTGCTGGTACTGACGATAACATCTAACAGTGTGCTGCTCAGCCTCAGCTGCCTGGGGTGGAGTTCTGAACACGCCTGGCACCCTGCATGTCTGGAGTTTAGAGCAGCTTTATCGCTTATGAGCTAGTACTTGTACTACACCCGGCGGGTGGATTCGGAGTTAAGCTCCTGCTCTAATTGGAGAAGTCGCTGATAAGTTCCCACAGCATTCCATTTGGATGTGTCCTGCTGTTCTGAAGACTGTCTGTCCTGCTTCACACAGTGACAGCCTGCTAGCCTGGGTATCTCCATCCTGGGAGACCTACCTCCAAGGACAGCGTGTCTTTGAACTCACTCCATGGAGCTGATTTTTCCTTGTTGGTCTCGGAGAAGATGCTCTGCTGTTCCAGTTTCCTATTTTGAAGAGGAGACCATAGATGCTGACAATAAGCCAAGTCTTAGCTGCTTCTTACAGGAGAAGAAAATCCTCATCTTCAGTGTGTTGTGTGAGTTACACATTTTAAATTACATGAAAAAAGCATGTCTACCACGGTTGTATCCCTGGATCTCCTCCATCAATCACCCTCAAGTAGATTTAATCATTCCTTGTTTATGAAAAAAAATCACCTCCCTAAGGCATATGTGAAAAATCTCCACTACATATAACCGTCCTACAATTTTTTCCATCATGAATTCCTTACTTCTTTGTGTTACTTAACCAATCTAACTTCAACCCATGCTCATTCTTTTCTTTCAACTGCCTTGACAGATCTTCTCCCATGCTTGCTACTTGTGAATTATTATTCTTTTTTATTTTGGCGAACTATATATGAGACTCTATTAGTCTCAGTTTAACTTTTGGGATTGCTTAGAGAACAAAATATAGCTCCTTAGAGTGCTTACAATCAGTTGGGGAAACCCTGGTAGGAGTTGAGTGGGGTAGATGTTAGAAGATAATTAATTATTGTTTGATACCTGCATATCCATGTTTATTGCAGCACAATTCACAATGGCCAAATGATGGACCAACCCAGGTGTCCGTCAACAGATGACTGGATAAAGAAAATGTGATATATTCACACAATGGAATTTTATTCAGCATAAAGAAGAACAAAATTATGTCATTTGCAGGAAGATAAGTGGAACTAGAGAATATTATGCTAAGTGAAATCCGTGAACCTTAGAAAGCAAAGGGGTTGTGTGTTTTCTTTTGCATATGGAAGCTAGAAAGAAATAGAAAATAAAAGAGGGTTTAGGTAAAAGAGGGGAGGCCAGCAGAATAGTGAAGAGGACAGGAGAAGGGAGGTGGGGAGGGGTAAAAGGAGGCTTAAGGAAGGAAATAGCTCAGATAAGGCTGGATCCATGCATGAAGGTGTCACCGCCAAACTCACTACTCACCCAGGAGGGGAGGAGGGGAGCAGGTGGGATGCGGAAGGAAGCACATCACGTGCTGTGTGTGAGTGTGTGTGAGAGAGAGTGTGTGATGTGTGGCCTTGAATCTACTGTGATGTCTAATTACAATGCAGTGACAAAAAAAGTATTAAAAGTAGAAGTCATGCTTTTTTATTGTGTTGAAGTCATTTGTTCCAGGATTCTTTCTTGACTATTCTGCAGTCCTTGCCAACTGACGAAAGCATAGCATCCCTAGCTGATAGGTCCTACAGGCCTCGGGCTCCTGGAGACTCTGCTCCTGGCCTCCTGCTCCGGTGCTGGAGGCAAACTGACTGGGCAGCAGCCTACACCTTGGCAGCTGGGAACCCTCCCTCATATGGAGACTACGCTCGCTTGCCAGGCATATTTTAAACCCATTATCATATCTTTATTTCTGCTTGTGCATGCTTGACATTCCTAAATGCCTGGGCTGCTTGTTCTTGGTTACATTTATTTTGTACGTAACTAGTAATTGCTTATTTTACAGTGTTGTCTATTTCTCTTGTCCATGGTGGTGGTGGTGGTGGGGGTATGTTTTAATGAAATGATGAAGGCCTTAGGTGCTTAGGACAGAGGAATTGAATCAGTCCTCTTCATTGCTGTGTGGATTTCTTGGGGGGTCAGAGGGTGCTGTGTGGATTTCTTGAGGTGTCAGAGGGTGCTGTGTGGATTTTCTGGGAGACAGTTGGCAGCAGAAGGGAGCAGTAATCCAGCATCCACAAGACTTATGGGTGTACACCTGGTGGACATCGTGCCAGGGAGGGGGCACATAGAGATGAGTTCCAAGAGGCGAGGTCATGATTGGAAAGGGCCTTGTGCACCATGTCAGGACTCTGACACACAGTCTGGGTTAGAAGGACTGTCATCGGAAGGTTCTAAGCTCATGAGTAATGTACCTCATTTGAACTTTTTGGTCATAAGCAGGAAGAGCAATTTCTGAGGCTGTGGCCATTGTTCAAGACAGACATGGCCTTGGCTTGTGTCAGCGTGGGGTTAGGCATGGACGAGGACTAGCTCTGGATCCATACTGTAGGTTGAGATGTGAGGATGGACCTACAAACTGGAATGCTTTCATGAGCAAAAGAGGATTGGAGAGGATGCCAGGGAGTCTAGGCCAAGCAACTACCGTTTGTAATCGACTCTAATTGATGGAGAAGATAGTGCAGAAGTCAGGTTTGTAGGGGAGAAGTTCAGGTGTCTAGACTGGGGCGTGTTGAATCTCACGTATTTAGAGACATCCAAGTGGAGACGCTGCAGGACCCTGGGATCGGGGGGAGACATGCATGGAAGTGTGAATCAGGGAGTCACGAGCACACAAGTTTTCTCAGTTATAGGCTTGAAAATGGAGTGTGTTACCCATGAAATATGTAGAAATAATTTTTTAAGAAGTCCAAGGACCAAGACCTATAGAATGAAAGCATTTTTGTTTTTGTTTTCAACCTGGTTTACATTATTTTTGTCCAAATTTTAAACACAGCCTCCACACTTTGGTGAGGTAGGACGTCTTCCTTTCAAAGACCGAAGGCTCAGCCTGGACTGGCCTGCATTCCTCAAGGCAAAGCCCCCCGCTGCACTCAGGGTGGCTACGTTCTCATGCACCTTCTTTTTTCCTATAGAGAAGAAAATCTGACTTACTTTGGCCAAAGTACGCTTTACTGGAAAATATATCTTTTCCTGAGCCATACCTACATTTGAGCCTTTCCTTAGATTTTTGGTGGCATTAACATAATGTTCATAACTTGAGTCAATAAATATAATGTATTGTATTTTGGATACAAGACTAAGCCCTTTAATTGTCATTAGTTTCTCTGAGTGAGAATTCCTTTCTTCCTTTGAGCAGAAAACAGAGGAAGTGAGGTCGAATCTAGACTTCTAATAGCTACACTTCTAGCCTTCTAGCTTTTTTAATTCCAGAAAAATGTCACTTTTCTCCCTTTCACTGTCTTGAGAGGACCTGGTTATTAATTTGGTCAGGGAGCCCCTGTTCCCTTTCATGAGTGCCTTATAGGTATATATATGGAATCCATTATGAACCTTTCATATCTCCTAGAACATTGTATTTCTTTCAATAAATAATACATCAGTCAAGGTTAACCAACTTTCCCAAGGTCATGCAAAAAATTAGTGATGTTTTAATGGCTCTGGGTCATGACTCTGTCCCATTTTCTCAAATATTTCTATAGTTTTCAGGATTTGAAATACACCTTCCACATTTGTAGAAAATGTCACTTGAAGGTAAGAATCCTGGAGTCCTTCAAGGGCATGCTGGGGTCTCTCAGCCTGTTACACACATCACTTCCCAATGGGCATATTGAGGAACCTCGCCATCTGTGCTGGGGAGTCAGGGCCTGGCATGCGAGCGGCTGATTTGGCTGTAGACCCGAGGAAGGTGAGCAAGGCAGATCACTTCTGGGTAACGAATTAGATAATCACATCACATCTGTTTCCTGATGAGGCCAATGTGTTACTCAGGAGAGAGCCACTAGTGGTGTATTAACCCACTGACAGACTGGCCCAGCTTCTCCCTCGAGGCCTCGGGGAATCAAACCACATTAGAAATAGATGAACAATGTTGTCATTGTCGTCCTCGTCCTCCTCCTCATCGTTGTCGTCCTCCTCCTCCTCCTCCTCCTCCTCCTCCTCCTCCTCCTCCTCCTCCTCCTCCTTCGTCTGTGGTACTGGAGGTTGAACCCATGGGGCATTCTATCTCTGAGCTACACCCCTAGCCCTATTTTTTTTTATTTTGAAACAGGGTCTTGCTAATTTGTGGAGAGCCTCGTTAAATTGCTGAAGTTGGTCTTGAATCTGCTATCCTCCTGTCTCAGCCTCCCAATCGCTGGGATTACAAGTGTGCGCCCTCACACCAGACTCAGTCCCCTTCAGGCTAACAGGTCAGAGAGAAGTCTGTCACTGAACGAGCAGTCCTAAATGTCTACCGAAGGTGAAAGGGCGTTGTGGGCTCATGGGATGCTATGCTGGTGCATATTAGTTGTGCAGAATGGCAGGTTTCATTGCTGCATATTTGTGTATACATGGGCTCATGGACTTGCATGAAGCCAACGTACGTTCTCAGCCAGTAAAGGCATTTTCCTTAACCGGCCTCGTTTAGCCTGAGGTGTCCAAAAATTTGCTATTAGAGTGACTGTGCTCCAATACTTAGATACATAATACTTGTAAAACTTACCCAGCCTCTATTAAATTATTTAATTCCAAGGGACATTGTTTTAACGTAGTTTTTCTCCAGGCTTAAATGCTGACTCTTAGTGCCTCACGGGCGATTCTTTGGACATTCCAGCATGACTAAGTCTTCTCCAGTTGCCATGGCAACTCATCTTGCTGAAATTCTGTGTCTTTTGGCTATCAATAAAGAACAAACTCATAATTTTCAAATGCAAAGAAATGTATCAATTTCAGGAATAAGTATTCTTTTTTGAATATAATATAATTTTAATTTGAGCAGATTTTCTCAATCTACTAAGAGCTCAGAGAATCCTGGGGGTCAGATCATCATGTTTACTGCATGATCTGAGTTGTTGAAGTTGAAACCACAAGTGTGAGTAATCACAGTGAGTGGACACTTCTTCCTCCAAAGTAAGGCTCCCAGTGGGACAAGCGAGTAACACCAGTAACACAGGACTTAAACCGCAAAGGGTGAGACTGAGAAGCCCTCATGAATCAGAAGGCAAAGGTGATGCAACCTAACTGAGGAGGATGAGCAGGGGAGAAGGGTGTGATGTGATGGACAAGCTCAAACTCATCAAAGTCAATCACTGTGCTGAGCAGGGGGGGAGGAAGGAAGGGAGAGGGAATAGGGCGGGAGCTGCGGGAGGGCTCTGTCAGTGCTGCATGCATGTATGCCTCTACCACCCGGAACTGCATCAAGAGGTACGATTACAATGCACCAATAAAATAAAATGAAAGGAAATATTGTCTCTTCCCATGAGTAAATCAGCATAAAAACATTACAAAATACTACTCTACTTTGACTTGTTATAGAATCATATAAGAGAGTCTTAGGACCTGAATAGACTGCAGTGTATTTTTTATTTTTTGTGATACTGGTGATTAATCCCAGGGATTAAGCCACCACTGAACTATATCTCAAATCCTTTTATTTTATTTTTATACTTCTGTTGATGCATTGTAGCCGTACATCATGAGATTCCAAGTGGTGCAAACATACAAGCACACATCCCTTGATGGATTTCTCTGTGTCCCACCCCTTCCCCCTTCCTGCTTTCTGTTACCTGTTAGTGAGATTAGTGAGATTGGTAGTGACACCTCTATATATGATTATTCTTTATTTTGAGACAGGGTGGTACTAATTTTTTTATTTTGACACTACTCAAGGCTGGTCTCCTTGAATTTGCAACCCTCCTATCTCAGCCTCCAGAGTAGCTAGGATTATAGGTGTCACCACAGCACCTGGATGGTTATCAATTTAATCTTTTCATCTTAGATGAGAAAAAGAAGATGCAATACAATAATATCACTATTAGTAACAATAATATTTTTTGCTGCAACTAAAACCTACTGAACATTTATTGTGCCACAGTACAATTCCACAGTGAAGCAATGATGTCCTAAAACCACAGAGAGGTCAGCCAGGCACAGGTGGCTCGGGGAACTTGCCTAAGCTTGCAGCTAGGGAGACAGCTAAGTTGACTTTTGAATCCAGGCAACTGGCATCTAGGGTCCATTTTTGTATCAGTCAGCATGTTCTCTGCTGTTACCCAAAGTACCTGATGAGGACACCTTGCAGGAAGGAAGGCTGATTTGCTCACAGCTCCGGAGACTCCAGAGCTTTCAGGGTTTGGTTGCTTGGTTGCTTGGTTGGTTTTGTGGTGCTGGGCAGGGAACCTGGGGCCTCACACTCACTACACACTGGCTTTACCACTGAGCTGCACCCCAGCCTCAGAAAAAGCAGCTTTCACTGTGATTTGGGATGCTAGTCCTAATTTATCATTTCCCCTCCCGCTGTAGGTCTTTCGGGGTTCAGCTGCTCTCCTGGCTGTCCTCTCTCCGTACTTCCCTCAGTTCACTCCCGGGGGAGCAGCACCCCTCTGCTGGTTTCCAGCATGGAAGAGGCCCCCTCCCAGGTGCTCTGCACAAAGCCAGCAGGCCTCCCTCAGCTGGGAGGGCCGGGCCCTCCGGAGAGTCTGACCCTCTGTTGCCATCTGTTGAGTGAACATAGGCAAGGAAAGTTTAGATTAGAAGCACAGGTGAGAACGTAAGGCTGCTTGGCTGGGTGCCTGCAACTCAATCGGAACTAGGCTAATTTGGTTTTGGTGTGTGTGTGTGTGTGTGTGTGTGTGTGTGTGTGTGTGTGTTGTACTAGGGAGTGAACCCAGAGGCATTCTACCTCTGATTTATACCCTAAGCCCTTTTTAATTTTTTATTTTGAAACAGGGTTCTTGCTAAATTGCAGAGGCTGGCCTCTAACCTGCAGTCCTCTTGTCCCAGACTCCTGAGTACAGGAATGGCACCCTAAGGGTCCCTGGATTATTTCATGCCATTGGAAGAAATTTATTAGACATGAAGTCTGGCAAACATTGAAATTTTAGGTTTGTTCTTCTAGGAATTAAAAAAAGGAAAGCAGAAATTAAAATTTGGAAAGTTGAAATTCTGTAAAAATATGAGAAAAACTTGTTTAAGAGAAAGCAGCAAAATAATAATAGAGTCCCAATGTACAGTACAGCCCCAGGGGTGTTGGAATGCAAAACTGAACCCATAACGTGAGCGAATACCTAACGGACCTGATCTGTCCTCTATCTTTCCTCTATTGGCTTCAGGATGGCAGCTTTCCAGGGGAGCAGAGGGCCGAGTAACTCTTCTTCTGGAAAGACAGCGCTATGCCAAAGACTCTGGGAACTCATGGTCCAAGTGAACCTTTGACAAGGAGATTGGCTTGGAGAGAAGGAAGCTGGACCTTATTCCTCAAAACAAAGGAGGAAACTGGCTTAAGGGCACACACCTGTTGTGCAGTACTTCGGAGGCTGAAAAAGGAGGATGGCAGGTTGCAGGGCAGCCTCAGCATCTTAGTGAGAGCTTGTTTCAAAATAAAAAATAAATTAAAGGGAGTGGAATGTAGCTCAGTGGTAGAGCGGCCGGCCCATGGTTCACTCCCCAGTACCCCCTTCCTACACACCCATAGCCCATTAGCCAATTGAGTTGCAGGCGCCCAGCCAAGCAGCCTTAAGTTCTCCCCTGTGCTTCTAATCTCAACTTTCCCTGGCCTACATTGATTCAAAAGACGGCAACAGAGGGCCAGGCTCTCCAGAGGGCCCAGCCCTCCTGGCAGAGGTCAGACGCCAGAGGCCGCTGGTTGTGTGCAGAGCCTGGGGGGGCCTCCTCCGCGCTGGAGCAGAGGGGTGCTGCTCCCCCGGGAGTGAACTGAGGGAAGTACGGAGAGAGGACAGCCAGGAGAGCAGCTGAACCCCGAAAGACCTACAGCAGGAGGGGAAATAATAAATTAGGACTATCATCCCAAACCACAATTAAAGCTGCTTTTGCTGGGGCTGGGGTGCAGCTCAGCGGTAAAGCCAGTGTGTAGCGAGTGTGAGGCCCCAGGTTCCCTGCCCAGCACTGCAAAATCAAACAACCAACCAAGTACATTTTGTTTCCTCATTGTGGGTATTTTATATTAAACAACCCTTACCAGTAAATCATAAAGAATACGCCTTGAATATTTCTTTTAAATAAAGGCTAGCATTTCTAAAGGGTCACCCAGGTCTAAGATCACAGGCAGGTAGCCCCTGGCCCAGCCGGCATGGATTTTCCCGTCACAGCAATAGGGATTCCTTCTGATGGTTGCTTAACAGCTCCTGTCACCAATGAAAGCCACGAGCCTGGGCCCTGTACGTGTTGAAGCTCCTGAGACTCACCGAAAGTGAGACCCATAGCTGAGACAAATGTACATTTATTCTCCCTTTCACACAAATATTTCCGCATCCTTTAAAAGAAGTGTAACTACCACATCTTCTCTTGGTTAATAAAGAGTTAAAATCAGTTCCTCGATTATAATAAACTTTGAGGTTTCTAAATTTAATTTGATATTTTCTTTAGTCATTCTTTCTATACCTCTGATAGCCATTATTATTATCATTATTATTATTTTTTATATTGGAGATTGAACCCAGGGGCATTCTACCTCTGAGTTACACCCGGGCTCTTTTTTATTTTTTATTTTGAAACAGGATCTTGCTAAGTTTCTAAAGCCGCCCTGGGACCTGTGATCCTCCTAACTCTGCCTACCAAGTACTGGGATTACAGGCCTGTGCCACCATGCCTAGCTTCTGATAGCATTTTAAACTCTGCTTTTCAAAAGAGCACTGTATTCTGTTGTTCTGTAATCTGATGGTAGCTGTTCTGATTTCTACCAGACTACAAACTCATTGCTAGCAGAAGCTGTGTGGACACTTAGGTTTGGTAAAGCTCTCAGTATATTCTGGTTGATGACTCCATGGACTGTACCACTCTAGGCACCAGGCAGATATGCTAGGAGACGGTATCCCGGTAAACAAGTGAGCCTTCCCTACACAACTCTTGAGGGAAGGCTACTGTGTCATCCCATAAAGGAACAGAGATAAAATAAATCCTGGTATGTTGGAATCTAAGTCGGCCTCCTCACATTCATTTTTTCAACCCAGAAGCTTCTCAAGATAAAAATAGCCGTGGATCCTCTCCTTCAGTGGGAACAACCCAAGTGCCAAGCTCTCAGTGAGCTGCTGTGCCTCTCTGATGTCACCATGATTTGCATGCCAAAGGGAAGCCTGCAGGCAGAGTGGCCGTCTCTGGGGATAGTGCTACCCAGGCTGGAGAGTGACACAGAAAAGCTGGCTCTGCAAGTGTTCCTAGCATGGGTTGCCAGGTTCCTAGCAAGAGGCAGAGTCCCCAGGGCCGGCCAGAGGTCAAGGTGAGCGAGGTCACTGCTTGCAAAGTCACAGCAAAGGCTGAGATTAGTTTCTGCTCTAGGAGAACTAGCTCATGGGTATGAGGAGGGTGGGAATAATTCAATGCCCCTGTTGCATGCCTTAATTTCCAGTTGACATCGGATACTGCAATTTCAAAATTGTTTTTTTCTCTCAGATAAAGACCAAGAGCTAAGTGTTGCATTAATTTCCAAAGACAACACCAGGGGACTCTTGCAACTCTTTGTGGAAGAGTTATTTGTCAAAATTATAGACAACCAGATTGACAGAGGCACCTGAGCTCAGAAGAGATGGCACGTGACGGTTTCCATAGTCAGCTGGCTTCCATCATTAGTCTTGCTCCTTGGGACACTGGTACTTGTCGTCACTGATGAAGCCGAGCAAAGAAATGAGGAAAAGGACAAGGTCACGGGCAGCTACTTGAGTGATATTTGTGATGGAAGACATGAATTCTGTAAGTAATCCAAAAGTTAAAGAATAAAACTCATTTCCTGTGTGATTAAATGAAATAGATGAGATTGCATTTTCTTCCTCTAGAACAACCTCTCCGAACACTTTCACAGGCCCGCTGACATGCCCGCACGTGCACATCCTGTCTTTCCCAGGTGAACACACACAGCCATGAGCTTATACCTGGCAGGGCTTCATGACAGAAACAAGCGGACAGAGTGGCAGGAGGCAAAAAGAGAAGGGAAGGGGGCTCAGGTCAGGGCTTCTCTGCATGGGCGCTATCGACGCTTTGTAATTGCCTATTATGTTGAAACATCCAGCACACATACATCATAGATTTCCCTCTGGATCCCACCCCACTCCCCCTCCTCCCTGCTGTTATTATTGGAATTGGTATTGGAAACTTTGCAAATGTTTGAACCAATTCCTTCACTGAGTCTCCCATCTCCTCCCAGATTCCCATCCAGTATCCTATTGCTCTCTCTCCTCATTGTCTCAAGTCCCTTTTGTCTTTCCGTTTCTCTCTAGCTTCCACATATGAGAGAAAACATATGATCCTTCACTTTTTGCGACTGGCTGATCTCACTTAGCCTAATCTAACTAATATAGCTCCACCCATTTTCCTGAAAATGGCATAATTTTGTTTTTTATGGTTGAATAAAATCCCATTGTGTGAGACTGGGAATGGAACCACCATATGACCCAGCTCTACCACTCCTGGGGATCTTCCCAAAGAAATTGCAGTCAGAATATCAGTGATTTGTTGCGCGCTGCGGTCTGACCAGCAGACAGAACACGCAACAACCAGGTTCCTTCCGCATGAAGCTTTAATCAGGATTCAGCATTTCCAGGATCTTGTAGCAAATGGCCCCGAGCACTCCCTTCCCCAGGCCTAAATTGTTGTCGCTGGCCAATCAGAACACGACCCGTCTCTGTATGCCAATTGGCCAGGACTCATCGCCTGATCACACACGGCACTGCTGCCCGCCACATCTCCTTATTAGGAGTTGTTTATAACACTGAGAATACTTCCTCTAGGCGCCATCTTGGGGAGCGGCACTCGCGGCCCTCCACAGTGATTCACACATATCCATGTTTATGGCAGCACAATTCATAAGAGACAAACTGGAACCAGCCTTGGTATCTAGCAACAGATGAATGAGCTGCACTATTGACACTGCTTGCTGTGCAAGACTTTCTTCCTGGTGCTCTGGTCTCTGCCCACTAGACACGTGTAGAAGATGTTTCCAGACATTTCCACATGCGCTCAAAACCAACCCCAGCTGAGAAGCACTCCCGGAGAGGATCCAGCCCCAGCCAGAATAGCACTGACCAAATTCTAAATTTAAGTAGCATGATAGAGATTGCATTGACTTTGTAGATTTCTTTAGGTAATATAAGTATTTTAATAATATTTATTCTTCCAGTCCATGAACAACAGGTATCTTTCCACTCGTTTGTGTCCTCTTTGGTTTCTTTCACCAATGTTTTATCTTTTTTAGTATATATTTATGTTGCTATCTACCTATGTATCTACAATACTTCCTTGGTTCAATGTATTAATACTTGTTTTTAATCTGTGAATGGGATTGATTTCTTAATTTCTTTTTTTAAATAGTGTGTGTGTGGGGGGGGCGTCGCTCAGTACAGGTGCAGCTGACCGGCCTGTTCCAAGGGGCGCTGGTGGGTATGTACCACCTGGTGTGTCTCCAGACCTGATCTGTGGGGCCTGCGCTGAGGTGAGGGTCTGCCTCAGGGTTCACCGACAGAGGCCTGTGGCCAGGTGTGCCTGTTGGATCACTGACTGGGTCCCTGAGCCGGTCATACTGCCCCAGCCCATGGCTGAGATGGGTTGGAACCGAGATACAGGTTTGTTTCAGGGTCCACAGCTGAGTCCCCGGTCTTCTGACCTGTCTACAGGGTTGGTATGGCTCCCAATGTGTGGTTCCTGTGTGAGCCGGCTTGCTCTGTAGATGAGAAGAGTTGGAGTCATTTTACCCAGCTGTTTCAAAATCCATAGCAGGACCAAGGGCAGGGCAGCTGCCTGCAGGGCCCCTGTCTCCTGGGTCCCCAGCGACGCAGAGCTGCTCTCGGTTCACTGAAATCCAAGGTTGTGTGAGGACACTGTGTGCGACAGAATTTGGCAAACCCACCATGGAGACTCAGGCAGGAATGCCTCCCAACAGGACCCAAAGGAGCAGAACTGCTCCCAGGACGCAGCTGGGGGCACAACCCGAGCTGCAGGGCGAACACAGGGACATCCTGAGGCCTCTGTGACGTATGATTACAATGCGCCCATCACAGCAAATAAACAAAGAGGATGCTTTGTGACACGCAGGTCAAGTCCCGCACCCCTGGTTTCCCAGATGAATGAGCCCCTAGTGTCCCTGTGCAGACAGGACTGCCCCCAGACTGCAGCTGAGCGGGCTGGAGCTGAGCTCGGGGTCCCTTCAAGGGCTGCTGTGGGAGAGAGGCAGGCGAGTCTGCACAGGCAGGAGACTCCCAGGGCTGTGGCAAAGGAGGTGGAGCCAAGACGGCCCCTGGGAATCTGCCACGGGGTGAACTTCAGCAAGCCGCTGGCTCCAACTCGGGAAGCTGTTGGGAAAGCCTCAATCTTCTTATCATTAATGGCCACAGTCAGGAAGAGAATGCTGGCAGAGCTGTGGACGGTAAAGGCCACCGACAAGACCTCAGACGGAAGGGAGAACGTGCCCTTGGAAACAGTAGAAAAGGTGACCTTTGACACCAATGGCAACAGACTTGGCTGAATCCTGTTCTTGTCCTTGTGCCTCAAGGAAGAGAGTTTGGGAATGATAGTTATGCAGAATGTTGGTCAAATGGCATGGCTTCTTAATTGTAAAATGTGAGAATAGGGAATTTAAAAATGGAATTTCTAACCACAATGGAAACAGAACTTGAAGCTCTGGAAGAATCTCAACTGGCCCAGTTAGGAAGGAGGGAAGGGTGGTGCTCAGGAGATGCCACAAACTCTGATGAGGAGGTTGGTGTGGATGGCAGAAGCCGGGGTGTCCTGCAGGCAGTGGGAGGAAGCACCCTGGAGCTCTCTGGGTCCCTGCCTGGTCGGGCCCTCGACGTTGGGCTCAAGGCTCCGCTCTGTCAGCTTCCTGGACTGTGGCTCCAATGGGCCCGTGAGCGGCCCAGGCCACCCCCTCTGGAGCTCCCAAGCCGCAGAACGTGGTGGCATCTTACAGCTACGGCTGCCTTCCGACCTTCCCAGTGCACAGGGCATGAGCAGTTGCAGCCAGGCTGCCTCCCCCTGGATTTTCCCCCCAGAAAGCCCAAGGAACCAGTCAAAGAATATCACTGGGCAGAGCCACCAGAGGCCTCCCGCCAGGACAATGCCAGTGGAGCCATGGGGGCGTGGCCATGCACCAAGGCTCACTAGGGGACCCTGCAGAATCTCAGGTGCAGGGTGCAGGGCTCTGCCTCCTTGACAAGCTGTGGGAGCTGCCAAGGGGCGGCACCCAGCACAGCCACAAGGGTGAGGTCACCTTTCCTGTGTGGCCTGAAGACAGGAGAGTCAAGGAAGGCCAGGTATTCAGTAGCCAGACTCCCTTCCTTCCTTCCTCTCCCTCCTTCCTTCTTTTCTTCCCTCCTTTCTTTCTTTCTTTCTTTCTTTCTTTCTTTCTTTCTTTCTTTCTTTCTTTCTTTCTTTCTTTCTTTCTTTCTTTCTCTTTCATCTATTTTACTGGAGACCCACCCCAGGGGCCATTACCACTGACCTATATACCCAGCCCTTTTCATTGATGTATATTTAAATTTTTGACACAGCGTCTCACTAAATTTCTCAGGCTTGACCTTGAACTTGCCATCCTCCTGCCTCAGTCTCCTGAGTGGCTGGGGTTGCAGGTGTGGGCACCTGGCTCACACAATTTCTCAATAGACATTTGGAAGGAGATAAGCTTATACAAAAAAAAAAAAAAAAAAAGCAGGAAAAGCAGATGAAGTACCTGGTCCGGAATGGTAAAGGCAAACCAGGTGACTGGTGGCTTTCTCTGACTTACTAGGGCTCACGTCCCTCTGTTTTCACAACCTTGTGAAGAATATACCTTTCCTGTCCCTATTTTAACTTTAGGGGAAACAGGCTTATAGATGCTTCATAGCTGGTTCTAGAGAGTGTCTAGATTATTTAGACATTTATTATTTATACCCTGACAGTATAATTCTAAAGTCAGTTTCTCTGACTTTTTTCTGCACTGTTTTGGTATCCCAACAATTTTCTTTAAGAAGTCTTAATATACATGGCTATCTTAATGAAAGAACTTAGGAAAGCATGGATATATTTGGCTTCTGTGAATAATGAGGAACATGGCAGCCAAGAAGGAAGCCCTGTGCACAGGTGAATTGTAGCAGGACTCGGCCTCGTGATTACACAGCGGCTCCTCCACGGTTTGGCCTCAGAGCAGTGAAGGCTCCCGGGCCTGGTGCCCGCACAGAGCCAAGCATTCAGTGCTGCTTAGATTACGCCCCAAGTGTGTCTGTTCACCATCTCTGGCAAACAGGAAGCTGTTGGGTATTTTTATGATATTCTTCCATTTTCACAGGGACAGAATAAAAATTGAGACCACTTTGAAATCAGGAATATAAGCGGCACAGATGTGATCTATTTAAGTATTTTTCTCCACAGTCTTATGCGTACATGTAGTTCAACATCGAGACTGACTTATGTTCTTCCTATTCCTTCATTATAAAGCTAAAGTCTACTCTCTGCTTGAACTCTAGTAAATTATAAAGGGGGTGATGCATTTTGCCTTTGAATATAAAAAAATGTTAGAACGATGAATACCTGGGTGTTACTTGTTTAATGGTGTGTTTAACCATTACCGGCCGCCACGGAATCTGTTTGTCAACTCCCCCTCCCCCTTAACTTCACTACGTTGGAGAGAGGTTTGAATTTGTCTTGGAATACAAATGATATTATCACACTTAATAACACTACAATGGTTTAGACTAAGAGAACTAGTCACATCTCGTGTGTGTGTGTGTGTGTGTGTGTTGCTGGGGATCAAACTCCAGGGCCTTGTGCATGCTACCAAGTCATCTACCACCAAAATACACCCTACCTCCTCATGTGACTGTTTAAAAATTTGGGTTTTTTTTTTTTATAATTTCAGATGTTGAGAAAAGCTATTTCCTTTATGCACAAATATTAGAATAGAATACGAAGTTTTGAATTTTTATTAACATTTAAAAAATTTTTATACTTTATTAGTGAATTGTAATTAGTAGCATTATTAAAACCATCTCCTTCCTCAGTTCTCCTTTTTCTCCTTCCCACCTGCCTCCCTCCCTCCTTCAGTCTCCTCCTGCTAGTGCCCTGCGCTCTCTCCTCATCTATCCGAGTCCCTTGTGTATTCCAGTTTCTCTCTAGCTTCCACACATAGGACCTCTGACTTTCTGAGACGGGCTGATCTCACTTAGCATAATGTTCCCTAGTTTCATTCGTTTTTTTGCAAATGCCACAATTCTGTTTCTTTGTGTGTGTGTATGTGTGTTACCAGGGATTGAACCCAGGGGCATTCTACTTCCGAGCTACAACACCAGTCCTATTTTTTATTCTTTATTTTGAAACAGGGTCTCACTAAGTTGCAGAGGGCCTCACTAAGTAGTTGAGGCTGGCTGCAAACCCGATCCTCCAGTCTCAGCCTCCCAAGTGCTGGGATTACAAGTGTGCACCACCAAGCCCGGCTCTGTTTCTCTTTATGACTGAGTAAAATTCCATTGTGTGAGGATATAGGGAAAGAGGAACTGCTACACAACGTTGGTGGGAGTGTAAATTTGTTCAACCACTATTCAGGTCAGTGTGAAGGTTCCTTAGAAAGGTATGAGCAGAACCACCATAGGATCCAGCTGTGCCACTCCTGGGGATCTTTCCAAAAGAATTAAAGTCAGAATACTATAGCGAGACATGCATATCCACGTTGAGAGCAGCACAGTCCACACTAGACAAATTATTGGACCAATCTAAGGTGTCTGTCAATAGATGAATGAATAAAATATTTTGAATTTTATAAATTTGATTTTATCTGTGGAATTGGAGATAATTCTTAATTTCTTTCTGATTACCTGGCTTTTCTCTTCTTTAACATTATGTGGTACACATACATTCTTTTGCAAGTTAATTATTTTAGTTGTACAGATTTATGGAATAAAGTTGATATATGTATATAGCATGCAATGATCAAGTTAAGGCAGTTATCATTTACATCTCCTTAAACACACCTTAAAAATTTTGTGATTAGCGTGCAGTAATTGTAATACTTATTTATGGGGTACAATGAGGCATTTCAATAAAGGTATGCAATGTATAATGATCAAATCAGGATAAGTAACATTTCTTTTTCCTTTTCTTTTGGTACTGGGGATTGAACCCAGGAGCACTTCACCTCCAAGCTACACCCCAAGTCCTTTATAATTTTGAAAAAGGGTCTCCCTAAGTTGCCAAGGGTCTCACTACATTGCTGAGGCTGGTCTTGAATCTGCGATCCTCCTGTCTCAGCCTTCCAAGTACTGGGATTCCAGGTGTGTACCACCAGGCCCAGCTGGTGATTGTCTCCTGATCATTACTTGGTGTTTAGAGCCTCTGAGCTCTTCTAGTTGTTTATCAAATGTATGATGGTTGTCGTGAATTCTGCGCATGAGAGCCTGTCTCCACACTGCCATGTGAGTTCCTGCCTGTGCCTTGCTCTCCCTTGCAGGCTTTCTGCTGCCCCCGGGAAGCTTCCCGTTCCTGGACTGCTCCTTTTCATTCTTGCACAGATGGCTGTAGAATACAATCCTCTGGGGTGTTTATTCTGCAGAACGAGAGATATCCTTAATAGTCAGTTGTGGAAAACATCCGCACCAGCTGACTTCTGAGATCCTGAACTATATGAAAAGAGAGCTAGCTAACCAGGACAAGTTTCAGAAGGTTAAACATCCCAGTTCAAAGGTCATGGGTGTGCTAGAAGCAAGTGATAGTTTGCCTGCCTGCCTTCATTCCTTCCTTCCTTCTTCCCTCCCTTCCTCCTTTCCTTTCTTGGTACTGAGGATTGAACCCAGGGGCATTCCACCTCTGAGCCCCAGCCCCAACCCTTTTTATGTTTTTGTTTTAGTATATGTGCTGTTGAAGCGAGCACTATGTTTTTGTTTTGAAACAGGGTCTCACTAGATTGCTGAGAGTCTCACTAGGTTGTTGAGGCTGTGCTCAAACCTGGGATCCTTCTGTCTCAGTCTCCCAAGTACTCGGAATACAGGTGTGTTTCACCATGCTGGGCTGATTTATTTCAATGATCTCATCTGATCCTTATTTTACTATTATCAGTGCCCCTGAAGTCTTATAATAAGAGTTAACATTATTACTTAGCTTTGAGGTAGAGGCTGCATGTGGTCAGTCTCACAGGTGGCTTTGAGTCTGAAGGTGTTGACATGTGACATGAAGAACTAGTCTGCTGCTTTATGTCCAAACAGACTGTTGTTTCTGTGCAAATTGTTGATGGACATATTGAACTAATTTCTTTATAACAGGAATTTGCAAATTCATCCTTGGAAAAAGGACTGGATGCGTTTCAACAAGATTCTCCTCTCTGCCTTTTCTAATTTTTGCTTAGACTCCAAGTTATAAGAACGCTGGCCCAAATGAATAATGCATTTTCTTCAGAGCCGTTTTTACCGTTCATTTGGCTCACCTAGCAACTGTGTAAGAAGCAGTGGGGCAGTACTGATTTCCCTGTTCCCGGGTGCTTACATGAGGCCCAAGGAGACTACGTTACTTTCTAAAGTCACAAATTAACCAGAGAAGAGCCAAAGACTCACATCTCAGATTTTCCCAATATTGAGTTCTCTGCATTTTTTTTTTTAACCATGGATGTTGGATTAGAATCTGATCGGTCAGAAAAATGAAATTTCTGCGTAGCTGAATTATTTGCCGCAGCTGCATCCTGAGGTGTTTCTGGCCAGAAGAAGACGAGAGGAAGCTAACAGTTACTGACCCTAATAAATGCCTGTGGTTATTTTATGCCATTCCTACAAGTTATCGTTACAGTGACTGTTCTGCGGATGAGAAAACCATGAGGCAGGCTGATTGCCAGACATCGTGCTGGGTTTGATTGTAAGGATGGGTCAGACCTGCACTGGCCCGCACCATCCAGGAGGTAATCCTGGAAACTTCATCGAGCATGTTAGAATGGCTGGAATTCAGAGGGTGAGACTGAGTTATTTCTTATACCGTGCTATACCACGCCGGATCTCAAGTCATCGCATCCTCCGTGGCATCGGAGGAAATCTGAAAACTCGCACAGGTTCTGGAGAGGTGTTCCTGCCGACCATTGGGCCTCCCATTTGGAACTTTATTACCGGATTATTTTCATTAAGATATCTGAATGTCAAAGAACAAAGAGATATTTTCTTTCTAGAGTATACTCTAGACTGCACCGTCCACATGGTAACTGCTCTGTAAATATTGAGGGTTTAAATGAACTTAATTCCCTATATGAGAGGAGAAGCAAGCTAACAAAGCACACAGCACTACTTAAGTCAAGAGCCTTGCCTGCTATTATACAAAGAGCCTCTGACCTTCAATTCCCTGGCCGATCCAGAATTCTTCCGTTTCTATTATTTCACAAAATGACCCCTGGGTGATAAGTGTTCAACAGCGTCGGCCACATGAGCCTGGCAGGGTTTCCTTTGGGATGCAGCAGGCTTGTGTGCAGGGGGCTTCAGGTCGGGTCTCACCAACACTGGCCACCCCGTGAGAGCCCTTTGCCTCCCACCTGCCTATTTCCATTGGGCACTGCAGGCGCGTGGACAGGCGTCTGTCTCATGGATAATACCCCAGGAGGAAACTGCATATTCATAATGCAATATTTGATCCAGTAAATTTCTAAAAATCTTTCTCCTGCTCCCATCCCATATCTCACTTGCATGCCTGTGACTTGCAGTAAGAATGCTTGATCTATCAGGTCATCATGTAAATCCTAAAATCACTTCTTGGACGATAACCTGGCTCAAAATTCTTTTTTATCTTATTATTTTTATAACACAAATATAATATCTTTTATATACAGTTAAGTAATATAAACAACATTAAATAACATTAAATATGTTCAAATATCTTATTAACAAATATCTTTGATTATGTAAGAACAATAGATTGGGATTTGAGAAAAATACAGATCTCTTAGGAATGCACTAGATGATAATTTTAGAAAAAGATAATTGAATCAAATCATTATCTTATATGTGACAAAAAAGAACTTTGAAACACAAATATAGATTATGCTGTAAAACAACAGATTTTAATTCATTAAAATATTATGTGAATCAGCTTATCATCAAAAATTTCAAAGTTACAAAGTACTGCATAATTATTATATTCTTGCTCAATATATTTTTATTTTAATCAAACGTATGTAATTATAATCTAACGCAATTCTATTCTATAATAAATAGTAAACTTGTATGGTGGGGGAGCTCATTAAGTGCTGTTTGCTGTACATCTTTATCACTTTTAACAACATTATGTGAGACTACAATACATCAATAAAAGTGTAAAAGAGAAAAGGGCGTGTGTTAGGCGATGCAGACAGGTTCAGAGGTGGGGCATGCCTGGAGCAGGGAGTCACCAGGTGTGAATTGGAGGACTATATCTGTTTCTCCTTGACACTTCCTCTCTCTCCCTTTTGGCTCCCAGCAGCTATGAATTGATCGACTTTTCTCCTCTGAACCCGGCACAATGGTGTGTCTGCCTTGAAGCCATCCAAGTGTGGACGAGAACTCTGATACCACAAGCACAAGTAGACCCATCCTCCTCTAAGTTCTCAGATATTTTGGTCATGGTGACAAAAAAAAAGAAAGAAAGAAAAAGAATTACATGTATTATTCATCTCATATGAAATGCCCATAATAGAAACTTTTATAGAGACAGAAAGTGGAATGAGGGTTGCCTAGTGCTAGAGAAGTAGAGGAGCAAAGGGAGTCACTGCTGTTGGTATGGTGTTTCTTTTTGAAATAATGAAATTGTTTTTAAAATTTATTGTGGTGGTGGTTGCACAATTTTGTAAAGAAGGGTTAAATGAGAAATGTGTGCATGTATGTTTTTACCAGCTTGTACCTAACAAAGATGTATGATTACAATGCACCAATAAAAAAATTAAAAAAAAAAAACAAATTGGAGAGTTTGCCATTTTCTTTCTCTCTCTCTCTCTCTCTCTCTCTCTTTCTTTCTTTTTTTTCCAGTACTGGGGATTGAACTCAGCAGCATTCTACCTCCAAGCTATACCCCCCAGCCCTATTTTTTATTCTTTATTTTGAAACAGGGTCTCACTAAGTTGTGGAGGACCTCACTAGGTAGCTGAGACTGGCCACGAACTCAGATCCTGCAGTCTCAATCTTCCAAATTCTGGGATTACAAGCGTGTGCCACCACGCCCGGCGAGTTTGCCATTTTCTAAAGAAATTACCCAACCACTGTGATCATAGTCTATCATATTTGTAATTATGGCTTCAATTAAAAGCAAAACAAAACAACAAAAATACATTGCAAAAAATTGACTTACGCACTTCAAATGAATGAACTGTATGGCACTCGAATTATACCTCAATAAAAATATTATGTGGGAACAAGGAGTTTAGGAAGTAAATTGGTGAGTATTGATTATTACTTAGACATGAAATAAGAATGAAGGGGGGAAAGCAAGATTTTTTGATTGGTCAGTGGTGACAGGGAGGGTGGCAAGGGAGATGGTTCATAGAAGAAGATGACAAGCTCAGAGTGGGATGGAGGAAATTTGAAGAGATGGGATGAATCCACAGTCCTGAGGCTCAGGAGCTTTGCCAAGGCTGGGATAATAAACTGGGAGTGAAGATCGCAGGGCAGGGGAATGGAAGTCAAGGCTGTGAGTGAGAAAGCACACAGTGCAGAAGCAACCTGGGGGTGCCACTACTTAGAAGTATGCGTAGGAAAAAGAACCAGCCACAGAGACAGGTGATTTCTTCAAGCAGCACATTTCTATGAGCTAACGTGCAAATTTGTTAGTGAAAAGCAGGCCTTGAGAACATTGTGTGACATTAAGTTTGTATAACCCAAGGACTAACAATGGGAGAAGAAGCCTTATACTAAGAAGCAATCCATCTCCCCTCCTCTTTCCACTGAGTCCAAGTTTCCTAACTGAGTTGTTTTGGAATAAAAAGGATTTTAACAAACAAAACCAGCATAGTTTTTCAAAATCTAATTTCCTTAATATTTAAGATTGGTCCTTGGCCAAACTTGTCATCAGGCTGCTAAATTACATATTCTTTCCTAAGCCATGAGCTGTTTAAATCAAAGATGATATTTTACTCCTTCCTCCATAGCTTTAGTGTTCTGTATCTTTAAGAATTAGACTATAAATATAATTTTTATATGTTATTAAAACAGTGATTTCCTACAAACAGGTTGCTTTTCAAAGGGAGGTCAGTTATTGTAAAATCTTCTATTCCTGGCTAATTCAGATTGCTATTACTACAGCTTATTGTTCAAGGCGACTTCTTTAGTGTTTATACTGTGCTGCTTGGAAAGAGTTGTTCAAGATGAACTCACTGGAAATACTGACTTGGCAGCCAGCTGCTTTTTAAAAGTAATGTACCAACGAGATAAGATAATCAACTTAAATATTTATTTGAAACTTCTCCAAAAATAATTACTTACAAGTCTAAAACAAGAATAACAAAATTTGCAGAGCAGTTGCAGACATGCTCTGCTCTTGTACCCTTATTGAAGACAAAGAACAGAAGGCATCAATGGAGCGGTCTCCATCGCTGTGACAGGGCTGTTTAGAATGCTTTAGAGTGTATTTTTAGGCCTCGATGTACATTTCTATTTTCCAGAGACAGTTTTATTTTTGCTTCTAGACTTTTGAAAAATATGTTCTCTCTCTCTCTCTCTCTCTCTCTCTCTCTCTCTCTCTCTCTCTCTCTCTCTCTCTCTCTCACACACACACACACACACACACACACACACACACACACACACAAATGGTAGCAACACTTGTTCAACAATGAGAGTGCAGAGCGCTGCCCAGCAGTCCGTGGTGGGCGCCTGCTGCTGGGATACAAGTGGCATAGTTCACACCCGGCTCATCTCCGCAGACCTCCCCACGCAGCACGGCGCAGAGAAGACATGGCTGAATCCTGCGTCCTCATCAGTAGATTGGCCAGCAAATGAATTCGTGATTTGACTACTTTTCCTGGGAGGTGGGTGGGGTGGAGGTGGTAGGACACTGAAGGTGTTGTTTGGGGTCTCTGTCTGTCCCTGGTCCCTTCCCCCTCCCACTCTGCCGCCAGTCTCCACCATATCCTTCCGCCATGAAGGTCGGCCTCGAGTCAGCCAACCAGCGACTCTGACCCTCTGAAACCCTCAGCCAAATAACCCTTCCCTCCTCCAAGTTGTTCTTGTCCTGTGTTTTGTTCGCAGTGACGAAAAACTGGCTAAACAATATATTGTAAAAGTTATTGCTGGCTCTGGTGGTGCACACCTGTCATCCGCATATGTGGGAACTGAAGAGTAGGGAAAAACGCCGTTTATATTCAGGGGTGCACAAATAGGCCCCCCGTTAGTGTTCTAGGAGAATTTCTGGTTCTTTACGGACTGTTGCTAAGACTGTGAGCATGGTGTTCCAAGAAATTCTAATTAATAAGAACATGCATTGCTCTAGGAAGAGCACTCTCGTGGTAAGAATGAGAGAGAATGGGGTTTGCTTGCTAACTGGTGTTTTGTTACTGTGCTGTACTGGGGGGCTGTGATGTAGTGGGGGGCTGTGTTGTGGTGGGGGAGATGTGCTGGGTGGGAGAGTTGTGCTGTAGTGAGGGGATTCTGCTGTAGTGGGGGGCGCTTCATCAGATGCAGCAACTTTAATAGAATCAACTTATTGTATTTTATTACTTACCTTAGATAAAATAGGGGTGTATACAAATAGTAGATTTTTTAACCTTTGGTATTTAAATAACAAAATAGTGAGCCCTTGTAAATATTTTATTTTCTAGCCAGTATTCTTTTCCAGGGAAAGATCGAATGTGCTAAGATCTACCGATAATATTCAACGTCTCCAACACATTGGCACTGGTTGGGGTTTCCATGTTAAGACTCCCAAAGCTCGGGAAATAAAACTGAGGATGAGTGCATGGATGGTACCAAATTTAAATAAAGGCCTCACAGACATAGACATCCCTCTTCAACAGTTGGCGCTGGGATGTAAGACTGGCAGGAATAAGAACTATCTTTTTACTCTTAAAATTAAATCCTGAGCCTGGCACTCTGCTCTACTTGCCTTCCAGCTGCAGGAAATCATATCAAGGAAGACTTCTGCCTTTCATATTTGCCTGAATTAGTAATTAATCTCCCCAAGTCTGACATCCTCTCTTTTAACAAATTATTGGTGCTTCGCAACGGCTCCCAACCTCCCACATCCTTATATTTCTTCTTTCTTTTGCAGTGACTAGCTTTCAATAACCAGTCCATCTCTTTCCATGCTCAGTGGCGTCTACCTTAGTGAAAGTTCACAGTTGATGCTACCGTGCAGCACAGATTATCTAGGCAATGTTCATCACAAGGGGCCGGGGGTTCTCACAGCCAGGCAGCCAGGTCCAAAATCACATTTTAGAGCCGGCTTTCTGGACCATTCCTGGAATCAGGACACAGAACCTGAGACCAGCAGGAATGGGAATGGTGTCATGGGCACGGTGGCATGCCACCTACCTAGGCCTGCCTTTAGGATGAAGTCACCCGCTGCTCTAATCACCTAAGCCTTGCCTGGCGGTAACTCAAAATGCAGTGGCTTCCCAGAATTTCCTCTATGTTTTAAAAAGAGCTGCCTCACTCAAAGTTTTGGGCCCTTGTCAGGGGAGCCTGCATTTAATGATCCCTCTGTATGCAGGTACACAGGCCCAGCCTGACCTGTTGCTTCCGTTCAGAATAACCGTGAGACTGGGCTTTAATTCCGTGCAGGATTAGACAGGCCTTGGCTGCGACTGCATCACAGCTCAGCATTTTCCCTTAAAGGTGTCCTGGCTGAGAACACTCACCAGGAAATATCGTGCATGCAGCTCTCTGCTTCCCAGGGACACTTACCTAAGACATGTGCACTCTGTTGGTTGGGAAGTGGTCTGGAGAAATACAACTACAGGAGATGAAGAAGCCAAGTGGGATGAAGGAAGGAGGTTTATCATGAGGGAACCCTCAGGGAGAGGGTTCCATGTGGGACCTGGAATTGCCCCTCCGAATTTCCTAAACTCTAGTAGAGGGGCTGGTCTAGTGACTGGCCCAAGTCTAGTTTCTCATTAGAGTCATGAACTTGAGCGGGAAAGTTGTGAAGTTGTGAGGCTGAGAGCTCTTTCCAATGAGGGACACTGCTGGGAGAATCAAGAAAAGTTTTCTGATAAGCTGGGGGATTAGTCCAGTGGCTTCAAAGAGAATTTTGAAAGAATTCCACAATATTAACTACAGTGTATAAGTGTGTGTGTGTGTGTGTGTGTGCGTGTGTTTGTGTGTCAATAGTTCTATGCAAATTAACAAAATATTAAATTTGTATGGACTGCATACAATTATAGACTATACTTGATAACTCAACATCTGAGTCTCTGCCCTTAAGACATTTAAATATTAGCAAGCAGGCAAATGGATGGAACTAGAGAATATTGTGCTAAGTGAATCCAGCCAGTCTCAGAAAGTCAAGGGTCGTACATTTTCTCTCCTATGTGGAAGCCAGAGAGAAAATAAGAAACAAACGGGACTTCATTCGAATAGATGAGGAGAGGGGCCAGTAGAATAGGGGAGGGGCTGGGACAGAAGGAGGATTGAGGAAGGAAAGAGTTCAGATGATGCTCCGTCCAATACAAAGGCATCACTGCCGACCCCACCAACGTGTTTGGGGAGGAGGGAGGAGAGCGGGCGGCTGAGGAGGGAAACCCACCAAGCACTGTGTGCCTGTGGGCTTGGATCACTTTCAACCTCACTGTGATATATAACTTCAATTTGCCAATAATGCTATATAAAAAGCTAAATAAAAATAAATTAAAATATATAAACAAATTTTTAGCAATAAAAATAGATGCAAATCCACATTCATAGTCAGATATTTGGATACACTTTTCTTGGCAACTGATAAAACAAAGACAATGTAAGATGTAGAAAATCCAATAATGAACCACTGAGTACTTCACCAGAGAAGGTATTAAAATGCTGAGAAGTCCCTGGAACGATGCTCAACCTTACCTGTTATCAGAAAACAAAAATAAAAAGCACAATGTAAAAGCCTACACACCCAACAGCTTGGTTTGAAAGAGAGACGCTAATGTGTGTGGTGAGGCTGGAACTCAGGGGCGCTGTAGGCTACAGAGTAAACTGGAATGATCACTTAAAAAAAAAATTTGGACTTGTTCATTGACATTGAATATATGAATAGTCTATGGCCAAAGAATTTTACTTCTGCAGCACAACCAACAATTGCCTGTGCATATTCATTAAGAAATATGGATACATGTTCATGACAGCAACAGCTGTAAGAAGCAGAGAGGATAAATAACAAATAACCTGTCCCCAGCAGAACTAGAAGGTCAATTCAGATCTCACAAGAATGACAACGGATTGTCATCAGCAGGAAGCATGAACAAACCAACATCACACCCCAACACTGAAATGAATCTCACATCATTCACCAATATAAAATTCAAAATAAAGTGTAATTTCGTAAAGTCAAAACAGCGGCTACCTTTGGGAAGGAAAGAAACAATATTTCTGGGAGGGGCATAATGGGTATTCTTGACTTTGAATAATATTCTTCCTTTTTGACTTGACAATGGCGGTCTATTGTCCTTGTGGTAACCCATTAAGCTGGATCAAATTTAATGTTTTGTTGTACTTTTAATATATAGGTTTTCATCCAAAAACTATTTTCAAGTCAAAATACATAACAGAGTTGTGCAAAACTGGAATTTCCCGATTTGTTTAATCTTATTCTGAGTTTTCATCCTAAAAAGAGGCTTATCACCCATGCAGGGTGCTGAGCAGAGTTCTCCAGTAAAGCAGAGTCAGGCTGAACACACACACCAGAACTTCTTAGAAGTTACAGGAAGCCAGGCGTGGTGGTGGCACAGACTTGTAATCCCAGTACTTGGGAGGCTGAGACCAGAGGATCCGAGTTCATGGCCAGCCTCAGCTACTAAATGAGGCCCTCTGCAACTTAGTGATACCCTGTTTCGAAATAAAGAATAAAAATTAGGGCTGGGGATGTAGCTCGGAGGTAGAATGCCCCTGGGTTCCATCCCCAGTACTGTTAAAAAAAAAAAAAAAAAAAAAGAAGTTACACAAATCCTTCTCGGAACTGTCATAATATCTGCTTTGCTTTAACACCGCTCAGGTTGTCTGAATCTATCTGGAGTGTCCAAAACAGGTCACGTGGCACCTTTTCGAGATTTCTGTGACCTTACATCAGCAGTGAGGACATGCCTTGCCTTCTGTCATACCTGGAAGCTCTGTACACCACGAACACCTCAAGCATCACATTTTAGGTTTTCTCTGCCATTTCTGGACGGTAGCTGGGAAATCTCTCATTCCTTCTCTGAATTTTTCCATTTTTAGGGGAAGGGCTGGGGTGTAGCTCAGAAGTAAACTGCCTCTGGGTTCAATCCCTCGTACAAAAACAACAACAGCAGCAGTACTGCAACAATCCCCAGTACTGCAACAAAACAAAACAAAAACAAACAAACAAAAAGTGCAAGGGGTGGAGCTCAGAGGTAGAACAGCCTGGGTCCAATCCTTAGCACCAAAAGCAAACAAACAGGAAGCCAAGAACAGAACGGCATGTCTTTTCTTCTGTTTCTTCAGGCAGCCCACCGAGGAGCCAGTTTCCCTCAGTCTTCGGCTCATGGTGATAGGTCTTCACCCCGTTCATGGCAGCATGCCACGGGGCTTGCCGACGTCCTCTCAGGTCACCCTTGGTGGGTGTATTTATATGAAAAAGATGTGTCGCAGCTGAAGGGGGCAGGAGAGTCTTTTTATCATGGGGATACCGAGACTACTGTGCGCTAAGCTCCTACATTTTTTTCCCTTTTTTAAAAATGTGCTTTTATTGGTGCATTATGGTCTCACATCGTAATGCAAATCATGTTGACAATGACATGCATGCACACAGCACTTGGTACCTGCCTCCCCATCTCCCCGCTTCCCATACAGAGTGCTGATACTGACATTGGGATTTTCACATGTGTACACACAGTTGACGTTATTATTTCCAATAATGAACCTCACTCTCCCCTCCCCTTCCCTTAGACCACCTCCCTGGCTCCACTGAGGTTTCTCCTCCATTATCTGGAGTCCCTGTGGTATCCCAGTGACTCCCTAGCTTGCACATGTTAAAGAAAACATATGTGCCTTCACTTTCTATGACTGGATAATCTCACTTAACATAATGTTCTCCAGGTCCTTCCATTTTCTCGCAAATGACATTATTTTATTCTTGTGTATTGCTGAGTAGAATTCCGTTGTGTCTGTTTCCCATAGTTTTGTGATCCATTCATCTGTTGATGGCACCTGGGTTGGTTCCACAATTTGGCTGTTGGGAATCGGAGCACCTGCATTTTGACTGTCACCTGTCATGTGAGGTGAAGTGATGAGCTTCCACTTGTGGCTTCATGTTGGTGCTCAAAACGTTTTGGAGTTTAGATTTCTGGATTAAGGATGCCCGGTCTGTTATTTATTTACTTCTGTCCCGTCTCTTACTGATCAAACCTATGTGTCTGAGGTGATATGAGTTCATGTAGCTAGCTGGAGATTTGAGGTTCTGGGATTAAAATTCATGCCTTTCTCTTACTCCATTTTTTTTATCATTTCCATATGATGTTCTACTAACGTAATTCTGAAGGGACCAATTTTTTATCATGCCTTCAGTGTGAATATATCACACTCCCCATTCCCACACTTGATGTATGCGCTGTACTGGACCAGAGTTTACTTTGGCAATTGGTAAACTATGACCTTAATCTATACTATCTCTCAGGGGGTCAACCACTTTCTGTTTTATTTGGAGAAAATTAGCCAACTGTTTGTTTAACAGTATTTCATATAATAGGATCTGGACAATGGTTACCTTTATCAAGAACATGGCTGACAACAGAAGCAAGGTCTTGAGAACTTAACCTCAGTATCCAGAAAGCCTTGGAAGCAAGGAGGTTAACCTGGCAGAACATGGAAAAGAAGAAAAAATATTTTCTTGAACTTTAACTCTAGAATTGGTCACCATTTTTCTTGTAAGTCTTACAGTATCCTGGGGACACCAGGTTACCATGACCAGAAGGGGAGTTTGCTGAATGAGCTCATGTAGAAATAATAGCTCCATAATGCCGTAACTCCAGCTCCGTAGCGTTTACGAGGTTCGCCGTGTCTCAGTTCTTGTTTAACGGCAAGTCTCTGCGCGGCCAGGGGAGCCTGCTGATTTACTACTTATCAGGAATAAATGGCAGTTGAGAACTTGGAGTTTTCATGGTTCTTTGTGTCAGCATAAATAAACCTAGCTAATAGGGCTCCTTCTCATTGCCTGGGAAGCTGGCTGTGAATAAAAGGCTTCCTGGCTTGTGAGGAAATATCAGCAAGATGAGAGGACAGAGTTGTTTTACCTGAAAGCGTTTATAATGCGGAGGGCTTTGGAAATGGATGTCAAGTACTCGAATGGTCTCTTCAAGTTTATGCCTTCTATTTTACTTGTCCCTGGTCTCCCTGGGGACTAGGAGCAAGTCTTGAGGGATGGCCCAGGCAGAGAGGGTGCCGCCCAAGATCAGCATCAGCTCATTGCATGGCTCACCTCGTGAAACCCGGAGACTGCTTGCCGACTTTGGAGGGACGGTTCCAAATTTTGCAGTCGCTGGAAGAAAGAGTGAAATGTCATTTCTAGGTCTTCATCCAGAATGATTTCTTTGCTCCGATGCCCCCATTTCATTTGCAGAAATAGCTTTTTGGTATTAGTTAACATTCAAGGAGTAGTTCCAAGTTTTACAACTGCAAAAGGGTCATTATTTTTATCGGTGTGCTTGAGGTTATTTTGAGTCTGAACGCAGAGGGCCTGATTCAATGCAATCTCAGCCTGAGTTTCCCAGCGGGATGCTGAAACCATGGAAATCCAACTGAGGAGTGCACATGGGCTTCTATGATACCGAACCAGGGCTGGATTTCCATTTAATCATTCTCAAGAAATCAAAAGGCACTTTAGGATTAAATGGCAAACCTTTTAAAGAGGAATTCCTCCGTGAGAATTGCCAATTAGCATTTAAACTGGAAAACTATGTTATATAAGAGGAAATGAGTAAAAAAAAAATATATATATATATACATATATACATATATATATATATGTATATATATATTCCTTATTAGCTAAAAAGGTAAACAAGAGGCATGGAGTTATCATAAAACAAACATTCTCTTCCAGAACAGGAAAGCTACCACAGGGGCTTTTGTTCCAAAGAAGAATAAAAAGCACCCAAATTATTTACCTACTCTTATGCTTTTAGGTTTAAATAGTGAAATAAGTTGAAGCAGATGATTTTTGAAGCCTCCTTTTAATTACATATTTTGTATAATCTTTCATATTAATTTTGTTTATTTTAATTATATATTTCATATTTAGCAAATGATTCAAAAGTTTGCTTTCTGTAACTTAAATTCATTTTTTAAAAAGTTTTGTGTTAGAAAAATATTAAGCAACATTTTAGAACTGCTCAAATTCCATTCCGTGCAGCATCTTAACCCTTTGGTTTATGTGTATCTGCCTCCCAGTGTTCAAGGTTGCCTCAAGAACTTGGAGACCAAAATGTAGCTGGTGCAGTGGCACACTCCTATAATCCCAGCACTTGGAAGGTTGAGGCAGGAAGATTACAGGTTCGAGGCCAGATTCAGCAACTTAGCGAGACCCTGTTTCAAACTAAAACATAAAAGGGGCTGGGGTGTAACTGGAAGGTAGAATGCCTAGAATCCCCCTGGGTTCAATTCTGGATACCAAACTAATAATAATAACAGCTTTGATGATGATGACGATGATGATGGTGAAGTAGATATACCTTTCAAATGTCGGTTCTCCACTGCTGCATGTATACTTTTGAACCGCAGAATGGTCAGCCATTCCCATGGTCATTGCCAGTGTTGCCCTTTGCAACGTCCTATGTCCTGCCGCTCTGTCAGTCCCTCACAGTGGCAGCCCACAGATCCCACGACAGGGACTTTTCTGTCGTCACTGAAGATTGGAGGGGAAGGGACAAGTTCTTACCGTGGCAACTCAGGAAGGGGTAGAAACTGGCTGAGCAGTAAGAACAGAACACGGCGTGTACTTCACGGGAGGTTGGCGTCTAGAAACTGGAAGCCCTGTGCTTTCCCGAACCTCCTCACTCACCGTGCCCGACTGGCCACAGCCTTTCACCTGCGAAGGAGCCCAAAACTTTGCTATGAATAGGTGGTTTTTTTTTTGTGGTACTGGGGATTGAACCCAGGGGCATTCTATCTCTGAGCTACACCCCCAGCCCTATTTTTTATTCTTTATTTTGAAACAGGGTCTCATTAAATTGCAGAGGGCCTCACTAAGCAGCAGAGGCTGGCCACAAACCCGCGCTCCTCCTGTCTCAGCCTTCCAAGTCCTGGGATTTCAAGCGTGCGCCTCCACGTCTGGCTGAGCCATTCCTTTGTCTGCATGGCTCTCCTCCCTTCATTGCAGCTTGGCTCAGAAAACTTATGTGCCCAGGACGCTGCCGCCCCGGCTTCCAGGACTTCCATATTTCAGGGCTCACAAAGTTATCCTTTTTTTTTCTTCCTGCTTCTTTAAAACTTACTCGATCTGTTTCTTATTACTCTGTGGCCTTACAGAGAGCCACCAAGCTATTTTTTGATACATGCATTCAAACTAAAGAGGTAGTAGGTTTTTATGTAGCACTTTCTAAGGGAAGCCGAGCAGGAGCAGACAGGGCTGAAGTGCAGTGGGATACTCTTTGGGCTGCGGCGAGAGCACGGACGATAAAGAGGACTCTTTTCTCCTCAGGGACCATGAGGACTCTGACCCAAACACAAAACTTGTATTTGTAAATGTCCTAGATGCTGGGATTTTTTCTTCTTTCTTTCTTTCTTTCTTTCTTTCTTTCTTTCTTTCTTTCTTTCTTTCTTTCTTTCTTTCTTTCTTTCTTTCTTTCTTTCTTTCTTTCTTTCTTTCTTTCTTTCTTTTTGGTACTGGGAATTGAACCTGGGGGTGTTCTACCTCTGAGTGAGACTCCCAGTCCTTTCTATTTTTTCTTTTGAAAAAGGGTCTCCCTAAGGTGCTGAGGCCAGTCTTGAACCTGCTGTCCTCTTGTCTCAGCCTCCCAAGCACTGGGATTACGGGTTTGTACCATCGCATTGGTGTCTAGATGCTGTTTTAAGCAAAGGAAGAGATGGACCATCAGTATATTTTGAATTACACTAATAATATTTGTCACTGCTTTTTGGTTTGGATATGGTTTGAGTGTGCACTTCAAAGAATTATGTGATTGGAGATTGGAGCCCAGCCTGGCTGTGCTGAGAGGTGCGGGGCCTTTAAGAGGCGGGACCTAATGAGTGGCAGGTCAGTGGTGGGTGTGTCCTGTCTGGAGATTAGACTCTTTCTCCTTCTCCTTCTCCTGTCTCTCACAGGACCGGCACCAGAACCTGGATAAAGCTGTTTGGACTTTCATGCTCCAAAACTGTGTGCTGAACCTCTTTTCTTTATAAAGTCAACTCGTCTCAATAGAGTTATTTAGGACGAATTTAGAATTTAGAAATAGACCTGAGTAATTCTATTTCTGCCACAGTGCCCACCTGAGCAATTATACTTGAAGGTACAAAGTCATCCTTTTCTTATTATTTATTTTGGCGATCTTGGGGTAGAAACGAGGCCCTTACCTGTACTAGGTAAGCACTTTATCACTGAGCTACACCCCACCCTGCGGAGGCATCTTTATTTTTCCCCGCCCTTTCTTGGCTGTTTAGGCCAAAGACTACCGAGTGTCTCTGCTTTACAGCCACCTCCTGTTGGCTCTGGCTTTGACCCCTCCTTTCTATCCACGGTATAGATCCGTGTAATCCATGACATTTCAACAGCCTCACCATTCCCTCCTGTCATGTACAACGTCATTAGCACCAACCTTGCAAAACCATGGTTCTGATCGATCTTCTCACTCCTGTTTGCAAAAGCACTCGTGTCCTCCGGTTGCTTGCCGAGTAAAATCTAACCTTCTTCCTGGGAATTCAAGTTCCTCCGAGTATAGCACCATGGCTTCCTTTTCTTCATTAGCCAAAACGACTGACCTCCCTCCCGGAGGGACCCACGCTGCTCTCTGACCGCACCTTTGCTTACTATCAGATTCCCGTCTTCCTCCAAGAGCCTTTCCTAATCTTTGAGGTCCAGACTTCCTTATAATCTTCAAGGTCAGCAGAGCAGAAGAGCCACCTTCCTTAAGACACGCACAAAATTAACATAATCTCTCTTTTTTCTCACAACTCTCCTAATACTGTGACTATTTACATGGATTTTTTTTTTTTGCCCTTTAATATTTTTAGTTGAGAAAAATTATCTACAGTTAAATTTAAATGCAAAATTCTTCATAATATAGTTGGATGTGTTCTAACAAAGGCACGCACACATGTAGAGGAAGGCCCGTCTGGTCCCTAGGGCCTTGGAGTCATTGGTACCCACTGTTACCCTCTGCCAAGCGCAGCTATTGCTCTGATATTTTGGACCATGTATTATTCTTGCCGTTTCTAGGACTTCATATAAATGGAATCATTCTGTATTATACTGTCTTCTTTAGTACAGACTTGAAATTCAACTGTTTTTTCCAGGTGTTGATAGTTTATTCTTTTCACTGTTTCATTGTTTCTCATTGGATGAATACAGCATGATTTGTTCATTCATTAGTAAATATTTCTATTATTGCCAGTTTTTTGGCTATTATGGGAAAAAAACTCATGAACATCTTTTGTGGAGAGACATTTTTATTTCTCATGGATAAATAGGGTATTGGACTTCCTGGGTTATACTATCTCTGCCTGCTTCATTTTATAAGAAATCGGCAAATCATTCGCTAAAGTGATTGAAACTTGTTATGCTCCAACCAGCAGTGTATGAGGGTTCCCATTATCCACCTTGTCATCAATAGTTGGCATCATTAATTTAGGTCATCTGGTGGGACTTTAGTGACAGGTCATCACAGTTATAATTCTTATTTCCTTGATGATGAACAATGTTGAACACCTTTTCATGAACTTATTGGTAATTCATAGTGAAGTATCTGTCTATGATTTGGATCTAATTTTTTACATTTTTTGTCTTCTAAAATATATTTTATTTAAATTTTCTAATCTTAAAATTTTTATTTAATTTCTATTGGTGCATTACAATTATGCATAATAGTGGGGCTCATTGTTAGATATTTGTACATGCACATCTACTTTTATTTTTAATTGGCATGGAAATTGTGCACATTTATGGGTAGAGTATGGCATTTTAATACATGTATAAATATATAATGATCAGATCAGGGTAATCAGCATATCTGTCACCTAAGACATTTATTATTTCTTTGTATTGGGGACATGCAGCATCCTCTCTGCTAGAGCTATTTTGAAATATTTAAATTTTTATTAACAGTAATTGTACCTTGTAGTAGATTCATAGTTGCATTCATACATTCACATAATATTTGGTCTGTTTCCTTCCCATAGTTGACCTTTGCCTCCCCTCTCCCTCCCTTGCACATGATAGTGAGATTCATAGTCACACATTCATACATGCACATGGCATTCTTTGGTCGATTTCTCCATACCTTGTTGTCAACCACAGTTATCCTACAATCCATAGAACACTGAGATTTCGCCCTCCTATCCACTGTTCTGTAACCACTATCTTCTCTTCATCCCTCCTTTCCCCAAACCCTTCTCAAATCATTTGCCTGTTTATTGTTGAACAGTAGGCCTTCTTCATTATTCAAGACAAAAATTCCTTCGACAGATATGTTTGTTATAAATGTGTTCCCTCAGTCTGAGGCTTGGCTAATGCCTGTTCAAAATAGTGTCTTTTGATAAAAGTTTTAATCTTGGCTATGAAAAATTTATCAGACCTCAATTTAGAAATTGCATCATTTAAAATCATGTCCAGATGCAGATGGGGACCGCGGGAGTTTCCTCAAATACACTTTATCCCAGCAGGTCTTTGAGCTAAGGGACATTTGCTACCCCATCCTCCCCAGCACTCAATGCGTGGATGGCCCTGAAGGAGAACAAGAGGCACGTAGACATCATGCTTGTAGCAGTTCTGAAATACTGTCATCTCCGTGGACAGAGCCTAGTTAGCTGATTCGCCATTGCTCTTTGATCTGTTCTCCGGACTTTCCATTCCTCTCTCTATCATCTGGCTGGTGTTTGCACCTAAGCACTTTCCTCTGTCCACTGCCTATGTCTAGTAGTTTAAGGCCTCTTTATTTTCTTATGACCCACCACTACCAAACGGGGGTGCCCTGTCATTTCTGTTCTCCTGCAAACTTTGTGGAATTCCTGTGAATCCTTTTATACTTGATATTTTTAAATATAAAAGCTTATTCATTGATCTCAACAGAATCCCTTTCTGACATAGGGCTTCCAGAAAAGCAACCACGGGATAATGTCCTAAAGATAATTAGAAGCCTAATGTCTAATGGAGAAGACTTTGGGGACTTCCTTTCCTCTTTGAGGCCCCCCTGTAGCTCTTCCCAACCGTGTTCTGGATGGGATCTTTGCTCTGACGTCTTTTCTTCAGGTTAGAATCCTGGAGAGGCCGGATGACGGCACTGCTCATCTTTTCGTTGCTGCATCACAGGAGCCATCTGGTCCCCTTGGCTGGCTTCCCATAACACTCACCTTGATTTCCTGGGTGCTGTGGCCCACAACCTTCTCAGGGGCTTCGGTTTTCCATTAACAATCTCTTCAAAAACTTTCAATTTCTTCCTGCCACCTGGTCCTGGAGCCACCATGAAAATTTTGGATTTCTGTTATAGTAGCACCCTCATTATAGGTACCCTATATATTTTTTTGGTACTAGGTACTGAATCCAAGGGCAGTCTACCTCCAAGCTACACCTCATACTTTTTTTGTGTGGTACTGGGGATTGAAGCTAGGGGCATTCTACCTCCGAGCTACACCCCTAGCCCTATTTTGTATTCTTTATTTTGAAACAGGGTCTTGCTAAGTTGTGGAGGGCCTCACTAGGTAGCTGAAGCTGGCTGTGAACCCGGATCCTCCGGTCTCAGCCTCCCAAGTACTGGGATTACATGTGTGCACCACCCACCACGCGCGGCTTCACCTCATACTTTTTAATTAATTTTTTTTTGAAACAGAGTCTCACTAAGTTGCTGATGGTCTTGCTAAATTACTGAGGTTGGCCTTGAACCTGTGATCCTCCTATTTCAGCCTCCCAATGGGCATGTGCCACCATACCAGGCTGATACTGCATCAAAGAAGTCACCCTAATTTAGTGTTTGAATCAATAACAACTGTGTGTTATCTCTTACAATTCTTCTGAATTGGGAATTCAGGAGCATCTCTGCTCAGTGGCTCTTACTCCAGGTCACTCATGAAGTCGCAGTTAATTAGTTGCTGTCATTGGGTTAATTGGGTCATCTCAAATGCTCAAATACTTACATGTCTGTGAGCTGAGATAGTATGACCTAACCAGGGGCAGAGGCAGGAACAACAGGGTTGACGCTACACAATCTCCCCAGCACAGGCCCCAGGGTGGCCAGAGTTCACAGATACTATTTAGGCTCCTCACATGCATTTTATGAAAGGAAGAGAGGGAGCCAGAAATAATGCATATCATTTTATAGTGGGTTTTGTATCCAGACTGCTCTTCTCTACTTTCTAGTGGAGTGTTCTATTTGCTAATGTTTAAAACAATCATTGAGGTAGTTGGGTGTTATGGTTCGGAGGTGGGGTATCCCCTGGAAACACTTGTATGTATGAATGTTGACAATGTGACAATATTCAGAGGTAAAATAAATGAACCAAGATTCTAATCTCATCAGTGGACAAGTCCATTAATGGATTCATAGTTTGCATGGATTCCCCTGTTGGTAACTATAGGCAAGTCACGGGGGAGGCAAGTGTGGAGTGGCTGGGGCAGGGGCGGGGTGGCCTTGAGGACTGTTGGTCTCTTTCTCACTCTCTCTCTCTGCTTCTTGGCTGCCCTGCTGCCATGATGTTTTTGTCCTAGAGCTGGCCAACTATGGACTGACCCTCAGAAACTGCGAGCCTTTTCCCAATAATTCTAAGTTGTTCTCATCAAGTATTTGGTGACAATGGAAAGCTAACTGAAACATTGAATTTGTCTCTTGTCATTTTTTCTCCCATTTGGCCCATCTATTCTTTGTTTAATTTTTCTTCTTTGCTTCTTTTTTATTAATAAGTGGTGTGTGTGTGTGTGTGTGTGTGTGTGTGTGTGTGAGAGAGAGAGAGAGAGAGAGAGAGAGAGAGAGAGAGAGAGAGAGAGAGAGAAAGAGAGATTCCACTTTATCTTGACTATTATTGCATTAGCTATGTACTTCTGTTTTAGTTTTGGGGAATGCTCTATGGTTTGTAGTGCAATTAACTTATCACAGACTATCTTCAGAAGAATGACACTCTACACCACGTCACTCAAGTTAATAGGGCATCACACTTCACATACATCGGAAGAAATCCATAGCAGCATACTTGACTACTCCCTCATCCTTTATACTATTGTTGTTGCATAATTTATGTCTTCATATGTTATATCCTTCATAATATGTTGCTATTATTTTACTTTATACATCCAATTTATTTTTATTTTTATCTTTTTGTGGTGCCAGGGCGTTGAACCCAGGGGCATTCTATCCCCAGGCTACACCCTCAGCCCTATTTTATTTTTTATTTGGAAACAGGGTCTCACTAAGTTGCTGAGGCTGGCCTTGAATCTGAGATTTTCCGGTCTTAGCTTCCCAAGTGTTAAGATTATAGGCATGCGCCACCATACCTGGCACACATTCAATTTTTAAAACTAAGAGTTTTTAGAAAAGAAATGTCTTGTATGTTTAACCACATATTCTTGCTTTGGTTGCTTCCATTTCGGTGTGTAATCCAGTTTCCATCTGTTTTTTTTATTTTTCTTTATCTTAGAGGACCTCATTTGACATTTCTTTTAATGCAGGTCTATGGTGATGAATTTTCGTAGCTTTTGTTTATTATTAAAATGCAGATTTCAACTTTATTATTGAAGAATTTCCACAATTCTGGTTTGAAGTGTTCTTTTTCTCTTTCTGTATTATTATTATTATTATTATTATTTTTGCGGTACTGGGGATTGAACTCAGGGGCATTCTACCTCTGAGCTATACCCCCAGCCCTATTTTTCATTCTTTATTTTGAAACAGGGTCTCACTAAGTTGCGGAGTGCCTCACTAGGTAGCTGAGGCTGGTCAAGAATCCGGATCCTCCAGTCTCAGCCTCTCAAATGCTGGGATTACAAGCGTGCACCACCACGCCTGGCTTCTTTCTGTATTTTTTAGGATATCATTCCACTGATTTTTGGCTTGTTAGTTTCTTTTTTCTTTTTTTATTTTTTGTGGTACTGGGGATTGAACTCAGGGGCATTCTACCTCCAAGCTATACCCCCAGCCCTATTTTTCATTCTTTATTTTGAAACCGAGTCTCACTAAGTTGCGGAGTGCCTCACTAGGTAGCTGAGGCTGGCCGCAAACTCGATCCTCTGGTCTCAGCCTCCCGAATGCTGGGATTACAAGCGTACGCCACCACGCCCAGCTGGCTTGTTAGTTTCTGATGAGAAATCAACTTTTTTTTTTCTTCTATTTGTGATGTGTTTATTTATTTTTGCTGCTTTTTAGGATTTCCTTTTTTACCATTGATTTTCAGCAATATAACTACACATATTTTTGCTGTGTGTGTTTAACCTGCTTAGAATTTATGAAATGTTTAATATTTATGGGTTGACATTTATTGTCAAATTTTGAAAATTTGGGATGATTATTTCTTCAAATATGTTTCCTCCTGGGACTCCAGTTGCATGGATGAGAGAATACTTGATACTCTTCTCATGCCACTTAAACTGGCTCATTTAATACCTTGATATTTTTATTCTGTCTGCTTCTGTTTGATCTTCTGATTTTCAGGGTTTTTTTCTTCTAGTATCTAACTCACTATAAATATGTTTTGAGCTCTACAGTTTCCATCTAAACATCTCACACAGCTCCCTTCTGTCCCCTGAACATCCTGGTCTTTCTCCTCACTTGTATCTATTATTTCCTTTGTCTACTAATCATAACATCTCTGTCATCTCAGGGTTTATATTTTATGAATTTTTGGAGAAGAAACTCCATGATTATGGGTCACATTTTGTTTATTCTGCATATGCCTAATAATTAAAAATGTGGTAGATATTGGGAAATATCACGTTGTCAAAGGCTGGTTTTTTATTTTTATTTTATTTTATTTTATTTTATTTTTTTTTTGTGGCACTAGGGATTGAACTCAGGGGCATTCTACCTCCGAGCTACACCCCCAGCCCTATTTTTTATTCTTTATTTTGAAACCGAGTCTCACTAAGTTGCGGAGTGCCTCACTAGGTAGCTGAGGCTGGCCGCGAACCCGGATCCTCCGGTCTCAGCCTCCCGAATGCTGGGATTACAAGCGTGCG
>PVLC010001909.1:0-10830 GCA_004027655.1 Graphiurus murinus | reverse complement strand
GCTGGTTTTTTAAATGAATGCTCATTAAAATGGGTTAACCACATGACAGTCTAAGTATGTTAATTAACTAGGAGCTTCATTTTTTAATAATTTTAAAGCTTTGCAAGGGTGGATATAACGTAATTCTTAGATGTTCAGAGCAGTCTCACTTCTGCCCTGAGACTCACGTCTGAGATCACATCTCAGATCAATGCCAGGGCTTCTCTGTGTGCTGCTGCTTGTTTCTTGTGGGGGAAAAGGAACTCTTATACATTGTTGGTGGGATTATAAATTAGTACAATTTCTATGGAGATCAGTATGGCATTTTTCAAAAGAATAGAATGGAACCACTATACCCAGCTATACCACTCCTCCATATCTTTCCAAAAGAATTAAAGACAGAACACTATAGTAACGCACGCAAACCCACGTTTATAGCAGCAGGGTTCACAATAGGCGATTTATAGAACCAACCTAGGTGTCCATCAACAGATGAAAGGATACGGAAAATATGGTGTATGCATACAGTGCAGTTTTACTCAGCCATAAAGAAGAGCACAATTATGTCATTCGAAATGGATGCAACTGAAGAACATCATGCTTTATGAGATCCAGACTCAGAAAATCAAGGGCTACGTGCTTTCATATGTGGAAACTCCAGGGGGGAAAGGAAAGAAAAGGGACATTATGAAAATGAGGAGAGAAAGCTGGGCATGGTGGCACACACTTGTAATCCTAGTACTTGGAAGGCTGAGACAGGAGGATCCGGGTTCACACCCAGCCTCAGCTATTTAGTGAGGCTCTCCGCAACTTAGTGAGACCTGTTTCAAAATAAAGAATAAGAAATAGGACTGGGGGTGTAGCTCAGAGGTAGAATGCCCCTGGGTTCAATTTCCAGTACTGCATAAAAAAATGAGGAGAGAGACTAACAGAGTAGCAGAAAGGAATTGGTGGAAGGAGAAGGGGCAGAAAGGAGAAGTTTGGGGAGAGAAACAGACCCAATAATGGTACGTGCATGCATGAATGTAAGACTACAAAACTCACTGTCATGCACGAGAAAGGTGGAGGATGAAAGGGGGTGGGGGGGTGGTGAGGAAAACAAACCAGGCGGTGCGGTGTGCATGTATGAACGCGTCACTATAAACTTCACTAGGGTGTGCCCTAGAGTCCAACATTCAAGAATTTCCAGAATTTTCCCTGAAAATGACCCTTTTTCTTTATCCCCCCCCCTGTTCTTATCCCTCGTGTTTTTGGTGTCATATCCAAGGTAAACTTTAGGTCTCTAAATATTTCTGCAGTGTTTCCACCCATGGGCCAAGGTTATGCTCTTCCCTCTGGCAGACATGCTCTCCCTTTCCTTTAAAATGCCTCATTTTTCTGAAGTCTTCAGTGACAAGTAGAGGTGGGTACTCCCTCCCTCCATTGTTTTAAACTCCTTCCATTACTGGTGTTTCTACAGTAATAGCTGTTCACTTAGTCAAATATTTACTGATACTTGTATCATTTGCTATGAGTTTATAATTTCTTCTTTTTATTGTATTTTTCATCTTCATAGATGATCCCTCTTTGAAGGTGCGTGCTAGGACTTACTCATCTTATGGTGTCTAAATTACAGCTTTTTTCACAGTGGGTGTCGTAATACAAGCACGCACCTGAGGATGGTGTCTGGTCCTGCCCTCCCTCTTGACTGCATGGTGTTTTGTCTTGCCACACACAATTACATGAACCAATGTGCCCAGTCATCATTCACACAATGTGCTCTCCATAAAGTGTTACACTCAGGATTTGCACCAGGTTTGGGGTCCATGATAGACGTCAGTCTGGAATCCAGTATTCTGCCATGTTCCTTCCCTTAAAGCTCTGCTGGCTGCTACATGGTAGAGATATGCTAATGGGCCATGCATTACTTCTCATAATTTGGCTATTGTGACTTGTGCTGCTACAAATATGGGTAGGCATGTATCACTGTAGTATTATAACTTTAATTCTTTTGGAAAGATGCCGAGATGTGTGCTGGGTCCTATGATGCTTCCACACCTAGTTTTCTAGAATCTCCACACTGATCTCCATAGTACTTGTACTAATTTACAATCCCACCAACAGTGTAAAAGAGTTGCTACTTCCCTACTTCCTCACCAGCATTGATTATTGCTTGTATTCTTGATGATTGCCATTCTAACTGGAGGTAAGTGGGGGTCTCAGAATTTTGATTTGCATTTCCCTGATTGCTAGTGATACTGAACATTTTTTTAATACATTTGTTGGCCATTTGTATCTCTTCTCTTGAGAAGGGTCTATCTAGGATTAACAGGAGGCCGAGGTAGATAAAGGGTGACTCATTTCTAGAGAATTTCTGACCGAGTAGCATGCTGATAGGGGTGATATTTCGGGGCTGGTACAATTCTCAGTGCCCTGTAAGTGGTTGACAAGTTTATCTGTGTCTGAGAGAGGGCTCAGGAAGTTCATTAAACATGCACCCATTTGACCTGACCTGCTAGTCATTTAAGGCAAGAATCTGAACAACAGTGGGAAACAGGAGCCACAGGGCTCCCAGCCTTGGGCCGTGGAGGCAGGCTCGAGGGCCCAGAGACCGCAAGAACCCAGACTTATGCAGAAGATACATTATTCCAAGTCATTCTATCTATTTTACATATGTGGAACTCTGAAGGCAAATTAGAAAAGGAATCTCTAGTGAGCAGTTGGAATATTAATATTTTAAAAGCCCCATCACCTGTCTAGATGAAATCCCCAGATTCACTGAGCGCAATATTAAAATTATATTTCTATAAAAAAGGTTATCTTATCCTTGATGTGGGGGAAAATATTGGACCCTTAATGTAGTATGCTATGGTACTAGGCTCTTCCCTGCTTTAAAGTCCAAAGAAATCCTCTCTCCAATTAAAAGATGGAGGCAAATGCTAATAAAAATATTCAGAGTAGTACCCTTCTGTTGACAGAGTTAGGGTGGCGCTTATGCTGGTGATATCCCATGTGCTCCTCCCAACACACATGTCTATAATGGTGTAATATATGCATTCTCTCTCTCTCTACACATACATGTGTGTACATACATGCCTACACACTCATACTTTTGGCAATTAAAAGAATACACTATTTAAAACAATTTTGGTGATAGTAGTTAGCAAATTAGCTCAGAAAACACATGTTTTTCTTCTAGATCTGTTAAAGACCATTTCATATGAAAAGAACATGTCAGGAAGTTAATAAATGAACAGCTGGTCACGACTGTGACGTTGTTAACGGGCCATGAGATTTCTGATGTCGGTTTGTTTATGTACATGCATGAATGGCTCTCCTAGTTTTTGTCATAGTCATAAATCTTGGGAAAGTTTTACTAAACTAAAAACCGTAAGGTTAATGAGTGATACATAGAAATTTGAATGTGAACAATCACTGAGGTGAAGGCTTAAAAAAAATCTTTGTTTTAAAATGTATTCAGAAAGTTACTTGAGTCTAAAAATAGAGTTAAAATAGAAACTGAAATAGAACTGAGAACCGGATACATGGAAATACATTCAATGAAAAGCAATTAAGCTAGCATTTAATTGAATGATAGGAGTAAATACTAAGATTAAAAAAGAAAACCACATACACACATACACTCAGTTTCATTTTAGACTGGCTTTGAAAATACTAATATAAAAATAGTTGTTTTTTTTTTTTTCCTGAAAACAAAACAAAGCAGAGTGTAAAGTTCTGAAAGAGCACACCTGCAAGCACACACACACAGGAATGAGAGCAAGGATTTCATCAAGACCCTCGTAGTTCCACGACTACCCAGATTTCAAATTTTGCACACCTTGTGAAAACATACATTTCATTCACTTCCTCCTTTTCCACACATAAAACAAAAAATGCATAAATCTATGCTGTGGGTAGGGTATTAAAAGAAGAGATTAAGTGAAATAAAATAGACTAATTTATTCCTTCATGTGTTCACTTATCCAACAGATGTTTAGTAGCTACTCACTGTATCCCTGGCTCTTCATATTATTAGTAGAGCACATAACATAAATGCCAGCAATAAAGTCTTCTCAACTGTTATGTCTTTGTGCAACTCATATATTTATTTATTTATATGATTGCAAATTCTGTGATGAAATAAAATATATTTTATGTAATTCATAATTCTGCTATTCTAGGAAATATATAAGGCACAGCTTTGATTTGCAAGAAGCAAAAAGTCAATTTAGATAGATGAGATGAACACAAATTCACAAAAAAGATAAGAGGAAAGAAGGAAGAAGATAAGAGGGCGATTGAAGGAAGGGGAAGAGGAACAGAAGGAGTGAGACAAAATCCCAAGAAATGAGAGCACACATTAAAATTTAGAGTGTAGACTCTACACTGTAACTGTGCAGCCTAACATTATTAGGATGAGGAGGAAGCCTTAAAAAATAAGTTGGGGTATAAGTTGAAGCTTGAAAAATGTCCTACTGAGTGGCTGCCATTCAAAAGTGGGAGACAAACACAAGAGATAGAAAAAAATAATGCATTTTGGGCACACTGAAATGGGAATGGAGGGATAGATTGAAAAAGGAAAAAAAAAATGTATTGGCCTTGAATGACAATCTAAAGAATCTGGACTTGTTAAAAAAGCAGTAATCAGTGAAACGTATTTAAGGAAGCTTACTTTCATACAAACATGCAAGCTAGATTTCAAAAGAAAAGCATGCAAATTTGACATAGCCCTGTTGAGTCTGCCGGAGACTGGTGCTCCTGGTATGATAATAACATGTTTGTGAGAAAGTAAAGCATCTTGGGAATGTTGAGTTTGACAAAGTTGGGCAGACTTCTTTACAACTTCCTAGAGCCCTAAGTTTTCAAATAAGCCTTTAAAAAAATTCTAACCAGGGGAAAAATGTACACATTACTTTATGCATACCCGATCCTGAAACACAGGAACATAGTTTTTGAAATGCTATTCTAGGCAATCATTGAAACATTAAGATTGCACAGGTCAGAAGTCGAGGGTGATGGCACATGCCTGTAATCCCAGTCCTTAGAAGGCTGAGACCAGAGGATAGCAGGTCTGAGGCCCGCCTTAGCAACTTAGTGAGACCTTGTTTCAAAATAAAAAATAAAAAATAAATGCTGGAGTTGTAGCTCAAAGGTAGAATGCTCCTGGATTCAATCCCAGTAGCAGAAAAAAAAATTACAGAAATCTTGCAGGTCATTGGATTTGTGATGGAGAGCAGAGTAGAGTAGCATGGCTCAGCTCAGGGCTGGAAAGGTGCTGGGTCCCTCCGGTCCCTCTGGGGACACACTCACAAGGACCCGAAGTCCTTCACTAGGCCCTGCCTCTTAAAGGCCCCACCCCCTCCCAGGAACACCACCCTGGGGACGAGCTGTAACACGTGGGCCTTCCAGAGCCAAGCTATAGCAATACATCAGCTAATTCCACTTCTCAGCACTTGGAAAGGTAGAATACCTAGCCCCTCCACGCACCCGAAGTTTCATTTCTGTTTAAGGATATTTCTTTGACACGTGGAACAGAGAAAAATTACAATGGAACTAGGGATTACTGAAAGAAAAAAGTATGGGAGCTACAGAAAAGGATAAGCATTAGCTTCATAAAATGAGATACATTGTGTGTGTGTGTGTGTGTGTGTGTGTGTGTGTGTGTGTGTGTGTGTGTGTGTGATACTGGGGATTCAACGCAGAGGCACTCCAACTCCAAGCTATGCCCCTAGCCTTTTCTCTAAATTTTTGTTTTGAAACAGAGACTCCCTAGGTTGCTGAAAGACTGGCTGAATTCCTGAGGCTGTTCTCAAACCTGCAAACCTCCTGTCTCAGCCTCCCAAGTTCTGGGATAACAGGTGTGTGCCACCATGCCCAGGTTATACCTTTGATAACACTATTTAAATTGTCTCTTTGCATTATTTTTGTAAGATCACTGTTACTATCTACATGTGGATATATATTTTGTCATAGAATGACCTCATGTAAAAATATATATTTTGTAAGCAAAGAATATTTTGTATGTATAGTTCATTTTAATAATAACAGTGTGAAGATGAAATAAAGGATAAAATGAAAGCAATTACTTATCTTGAGATATTTAAGTAAAACTATTTTAGCAGCACTTTTGCTCACAATATGCCATTTTATATGACTTATTATTGTGTATTCAATACATATGTATATAACATATGTTATGTATTTAACATAATAGAGCCATCTAAAATATTGGGAGAGAGAAAAAGATGATTTGACTCTTGTATGGGTGAGAGAATTCTGAAAAACAGAAAATCTAAGATGATTGTATAATACAGTAAGGACCAGAGCAAATTCAATGATAAAATAATGTAACCTTGAGACCTATTTAAAAAGTTAGTAGCAGATTGCCATGTGAGAGTGCTTTATTGACAAATTTGTTTGTCTTAGCTGTTTATTGCTGAGCACCACTGCTTTCCTGCAAAGAAAATAAGAAAAAAAAAAAATGGAAACTTCACAGTCAGCATGAAAACAGAAATAAGCCAAATAATTATTGCAGTGATGGAAAGAGTTGGGAATGCAATGTTCAATTTCATATAAAATCACAGTCAGAGTGCTTTTTGGCCAGGCTCGCTAATGCTTTCTGCAACCATAAAATTTGGCTGCAACAGGGCAATCCAATACTGGTGAGAAAACCCTGGTATGAGTACCATGCTTTTAAAAGAGGAGAGAAGAAGTCCAAAGAATATAAGCCTTGCTTGGAAAGCAGCGAATGTTTACTCCCATAACAATTGAAGAATCGGAGCTATTTGGGTTGAGACCGCAGCCTGGGACCGAGGTTGCCATTTTTCTTGATATCCTTAGGCGCTGAAAGGCCTTACCTGGCACGCACGTCCTGGCCTGGCCGGCGACGCTGCGGGCTCTTGTCGCATGTTCTCAGTCACGGTCTGTTGCTCTGTGTTAGAGGGGACGGGACCGGGAGGTAACAGAGCACAGGTCAAAACAAAAGCAAAATCAACGGCCTGCATTTCTGCTTAACTTCGCTCCTGTGTTCACCTTGGAAGCCCGGGACTTGTCATATTAACGACGGTCCAGGAGCCCAAAGTTCTTTCAAGCACCTTCCTTCCCCTTGCAGCCTCCCCTCACTGTTCTGGCCTTCCTCCGCCGACATAGTGATGGTTCATTTCCATGAGAGATGCCGCAAAGAACTTGACTTTAAAATACGAGGTTTAGCCTCCTGCTCTCTTTGGATTTCTTTTCTAAGAAGATAGAAAATGCAAAATATAATCTTGGTGTACAGGCATCGGAAAGTCTTTGAAAAAATACACCTGTCACCAACTAACAGTGGCTCTCTAAAAGTTTGGGGACAAGCAACCAACATGCTTTTAAAAACTATTTTCTTATCTTAAGGTGTGTTTGATCCAATTCATCTTCCTAAAATTTCCCCTCTTGTTTACTTGTGGAAAACATGATCCTCGTCAGAGCCCAAAGTCTCCACTTAATGGACAATTTTCATGGTGATTCCAACCTTCTGACAATATTCTCCATTTACAATGTTGTCAATTTATCATCATCCATATTTAGGTTAGTGTAATGACGTGGAAGATCTAAAGGTTTGATTTTGTGGGGAGGAAGTTGAATTACTTTGAATTTAATTCTTTAATTGTGTTTTCAGAAATAACTCAAATTTTTCTGTTCTTTCTTTCTTTTCTCCTTCAAAACAATAAGGAATCTCTTAGAGCCAGAGTTACTTGTTTTGTTTTCACAAAAGACATAAACCCTATTCCCTATTTGGTTGCTCCCCCCCGCCCCAGGAATCAGATTAAAGTTGCTGGCTCTTAAACCTATTGGCTCCTTTGTCAATAGGTCTCTGTGCTCTTGTGTCTGACTCCTGCGCACTGGCGAGCTCAACTCACTTAACACAGGTAAGGCCTGGGGAACTTTTATTTGCATAAACTGCATCTCAAAGGAAGTTCATACATTAAAGCAGTTTGTTAGAATCTGTGGAAAAGTTGAGTTTTCATTTCCCTAAACATGCAATGGATTTGTTGGGCCATTTAGTTGAAAAATACATTAGCAGTGTTCAAAATAGAAGTATGTGTATCTAATTATGTGCATAAACAATAGGCCAGGATTGCAACATCTGGCACTTTTCTGTCATCCTGAATACCTGATTTGGGGTCTCCCAGCAGGGGGCTGGTGTGCGCTGGATGTGAGCCTCCCCCAAGCAGAGGACTGGAGCCTGAGAAGAGGTGTGGGTCCCCATCTCCTGCCTCTTCAGCAACCTGGGGCTGCTCTTTTTTTTTTTTCTTTTACTAGTGCATGCTACCCTCACATCATAGCCCAGTTCACAGCAGGAGAGACACACAGGAACACAGTATGTGGTGAGCTTTCACCAGTATCGGTATCTTGTTGCTGTATGATTTTTTCCTTTTTTTGGAGTTAATTGTGGGCCTTCTTAATGTTTCACTACCATGGCCAATTAACCCTTTGCAGGCTAAAGGAATTTGAGGGACTATCTTGGAAAAGAAAACTTTTTGCTAAGTAAATGGCGGGCTCTTTGCATATATTCTCTGAGTAAATTCCCTGCTCTGGGGTCTTGAGACCCAGGGAATCTGGAGCCAGGAAACAACATAACCACAAATAAAACCCAATTCTTCTGTTTCATTCAAGAGGTCCAGAGAGACGAAGTTATTAACTCAAGTCCTACCCTTTCTTTCACTGGGGTGATCTGGGGGCGGGGACTGAAACTAAGAAATGAAATCATCATCTTAGGAACAATAAAAACAACCTGTTCCTCTGTTCCTCCGAGAGAACAAATGCTCATGTAATTGCAGACACATTTCTTTAGCTGCAATGGGCCAAATTCTATTTTTACTCTCAGCGGACAATTAAGAGTTGTTCCTGCACAAATGCCTATGCATGACATTTTATTAAATATACACAGAACACCCTATCAGAGTGCCATCTCCCCAGCCCCCCAACACACACGCCGAGCGTGTCTAGTGTAAGAATTCTCTCAGCTGTGGGCTAGAGACACTCTTCAGAATGACCCAGATTCCCGAGTAGCTTCTGCCCACTGGAGCTGGCTCCTCCGAGACAGCGTGGGAGGCGCTGAGAATGTCAGACAGAGTGGAAGCCACTGCAGTCTGCTCTGCTCGGGGCCAGAGGAGCCGTGTGAATCAGTGGGAAGAAACACTGAGTTGTTTGCAGTAAAGTATGTGAGAGTTGACTGGACGGGCTGCAGCGGTGACCAACCCAGGGACCTTGCGCCGTTTGGAGACAGATGCTTCTAGACTCCTGGTGAAGGGAGGAGGGCAGCAAGGCTTCTCAAATTACTTCTGAGTCTTTCTATTTTCAAAACAATGAAAATGAAGCTCTTGGGCCAAATGCTTTCTACCCACATGATACCACAGACAGAGCAACCTACTATATTTCCTTGTATTCTTTGGATTAATAAATTCCCTCTGTAACAAATAATTCACATTTTGTTCTCCTTAAAAAAAAAAAAAGTCATCCACAGTATTTCCATCTCTTTCAGATCAATTTAAGTCCCCACTGATCTAGAAGAACGCCTCCCTCCGACAACTCCAGCAGCCTTTGACCTCAATTTCCTTTCCAATTCGGCCAAGTAAATACACATAGTCTTTGGTAGGAAACACTGCCTCGTTATCTGTCTATCCCCTCCAAATTCCTCAGCATTTAAATGGTACTTGTTTCATTGCACTGTAAGTGTGTTTTTGCTGGTGATGGGTTGTGTTTATCTCTGCAGCTGGGTGACAGTGTCCTTGGGGCCAGAGGCCCTGCAGACACTTTCCACCTCCAACTCCGACTCCAGCGACATCTTTGCGCAGTGTCACCCCGGCATATGTGCAGAGCAGATGAGATCTTGGTTAATTAAACATTTCCATGTGCCTGACTCAGCCTTCCGACACCTTACACTCTGCAAGAGCTAGAGCTACGCGCTGGAGTCCCCTCAGCACTTGACAAATGGCAGAGCATTTGAAATCAATACAGATGAGGTGAAATCAGACAAGAGACGACCACGGTGGGGAGAAGTCCGCATTCCGCATATGCTAGCATCCTGCGGACTCCTAACACTGGCTGGAAGCACGGTACCGCCAGGCAGCTCCTCAGTGGCCCTCAAGCGTTCTCTCATTCCCTCCTCTCTCCCGCCCGATGCCGAGGGTTTGATTGTCATCTCTTATTTAGAGGTAAGTGACTGAGACACAGTGAGGTAGTTTGTCCAAGTTCACTTTATTCAGAACTCATGAACTGGGGTTGCCCCCAACGTGTCTGACTCCATGATTAAGCCATGGCCCATCATAGTCTAGGTAATTTACGGCCTCTGGAACTTGATAGGTGCCGCGAGAGTTGGGGTTGTGCCGCGCACGGCTTGTGTGAGCCACACCCGGGGGTGCTGTGGGAACCAAGTCCCACTGTGGCTTTAATGGAGCCCTTTAAAGAAACAAAAAACAATATGAGCTCCGTACAAGACTACCCTGGGTCACACAACATATATTTATACATAATTATAAGTAAAAAAGCTTCATGAGCCCTGTTAACCTCTTTTCTGAATTTTCTGTACTGTTTTACCTTTTCACTGGAAATGGCTGCTTCCTAATCCTTGCTGCTAGTTGCTATTGTCTTTTTTCTTTAGTTATTTTAACTGTTAGTAATTTTGGGTTCTCCAGTGTCGGGGGCCTAGTTCCGCGGGCTAGACCTCGCCTCTAGATGGCGCCTGGCAGAGCGCCAGAAGCCGCTGCCGGATAAACATTCTAGGGCTGTGCCACGCCAGAGCGCATGCACCAGCACGCCCGACTCGTGGCCGGGCCAGGTGAGAGCTGTATGAGACACCTCGTGGCTTAGGCCGGTGCAGGTATAAAAACCTCC
>PVLC010001908.1:96701-128499 GCA_004027655.1 Graphiurus murinus | reverse complement strand
CCAAAGTGGTTGCACTAATTTGCAATCCCACCAACAATGTATTAGGGTTCCCACTTCTCCACACCCTCGCCAGCATTTGTTGTTGTTTGTGTTCTTGATAGTTGCCATTCTGATTGGAGTTAGGTGAAATCTCAAGGTAGTCTTGATTTGCATCTCTCTGACTGCTAGTGATGTGGAACATTTCCTCATACATTTATTGGCCATTTGTATTTCTTCTTTTGTGAAGTGTCTATTTAGATCCTTTTCCCATTTCTTGATTGTGTTATTTGTTTTCTTAGCTGTGAGTTTCTTGAGTTCTTTGTATATTCTAGATATGAGTCCTCTGTCAGATGAATAGCTGGCAAATAGTCTACCTTTTTTTTTTTGGTACTGGGGATTGAACCCCAGGGCATTCTACCTCTGAGCTACACCTCCAGTCCTATTTTTTAATTATTTATTTTGAAACAGGGTTTCACTAAGTTATGGAGGACCTCACTAAGTAGCTGAGGCTGCCCACGAACCCAGATCCTCCCATCTCAGCCTCCCAAGTATTGGGATTACAAGTGCATGCCACCACGCCCAGCTTCACTAGTCTACCTTTTTAGAACCGAAAAATGGGAATAATATTGTTACATGGGTTAAAAGTATGCAAAACATTCAGCAAAGTAACTTATTAACATGAGATTAAATTTTGCTACTAAAGTATGTTGATGTTAATATTTAGAACAAACCAATGTACTTAAGCATTTTGATAATACTTTAATACTTTCTGATGTTGCGTTTTTGTCTCCATCTTTCAAGTGTTAGAATTTATTATTTTATAATAATCTAAAATATTTTTTAAAATATAAACTTCATAGGATCTAGCTCAGTGGCTTTAAATAAGTATCTGTCATTGACTAACAGAAAGAGTGAATAAAGTCATGCATGTGCTACTGATTTATTCTATGGCATTAACAATGCCATATCTTAATCCTCTGTGAGTAAGGTAATAATAATATTTACTAATTAAGGTGATGAGGCCATAACAGGATATTTTATAGAGGATTCTGTGAGCCCTTCTTATTAAAGTTTGTAGACATGTGATATACTAAGGAAGCATGGGATACATGGTAGGTTGATACGATGTCCATTCTGTAATGAGTAAATTTTCCCAATTGTATGAGGAGAAAATACTTCTGGAAAAGGGATGTGTTCTCTGTACTAACATATCTTCACTTTAAGTCATATTGACTTTATCTTCATCTTTTTATCACTCTTTTTCTTTTCAAACTGGCTGTGATTTGAGGCTGGTGTTCATATACTGATTTCAACCAAACGTCCAAGTGTAGGATCAGAAGAAGAATAAGAGATAGTCCAAATACAAAAAGAGAAATATAAGCTGGGTGTGGTGGCACACGCTTGTAATCCCAGCATTTGGGATGCTGAGATTGGATGATCCGGGTTCGCGGCCAGCCTCAGCTACCTAGTGAGGCACTTCGTAACTTAGTGAGACCCAGTTTCAAAATAAAGAATAAAAAATAGGGCTGGGGGTATAGCGCAAAGGTAGAATGCCCCTGAGTTCAATCCCCAGTACTGCAAAAAAAAAAAGAGAAACATTAGATTTTTTTTTTTAAAGCTAATTTGTCACTCCACTCATTGAGTATGAACTAAATAGACTTCTAACCCTTAAAATACTTTTTTCCCCTCTTTTTATTGCCTGGAATCTTAAGAGCTTTATCATTTGCAGTCATAAAATGAAAATATACACCAAACCCTCAAAGGGCAAGTATGAAATTAAATTATATTTGGGCAGCTGTAACCTTTTAAAACGATCAGATTCCAGTTAATGTATTTCTTCCTGTTCCAAGCACTGCTGTGGTGTTTGATGGTGGGAAGCAGTCCAAAGGGCATTGGGAGATAATAAATTCACTGTAAATTTCACCCCAAGGCATGTCTGGATACACCAAGGCCTCCATTTAGCAAGCCTGACCTAAAACTCTTGTCACATCCAAAGGTCATGTAGGTTGGGGTTGGTGTGTGCCATCTATCTCTTCCCGATGTACACACTGACAACTGAAGCAGGCTGCAGCTCATGAACAGGCGTGTGAATATGAACACGACGCTGGCTGGGGAGTGGGCGGGGAGGTCGGAGAGACCTGGCGAGGGCTACCCTTGATGGGGCGGGAAGACAGACGCAGCGCTGCCCCCAAGTCCTGGACGGCCAGCTTGACCCACCACTGCTGGAAGGGGGGTGACTGGCAAGTCCGTTTAGAACCAGGTATTCTATCCTTTTGCTTTAGTTATGTTTGTTTTCAAAACTCAAGGTAATGTTTAGTAAGTATTTTTAGAAGCAGCTGATATTTTCCACCTCCTTTACTTTAAAACAACAATACTCCCTCCCCCTTGACATTTGGTCTTTTAAGTTAATTTACCAACACGTACGGAGAATAGAAGGGAAACTATTTTAAAGAAATAATGCTTAATGCCGTCCTAAAGAACAGTGATTTTTTTTTTTTCAAATGCCCTCTCAATCCTGTACTTTTTAAATTGTGGTAAACTATGCATAACATATAATTTACCATTTTAACCACTTTTAAGTGCACAGTTCAGTAGCATTAAGTATGTTTGCGATGTTGTGTATCCATTACTACTGTGTATTTCTAGAACATTTTCATCATGCCCAATAGAAACTCTATCCCCATTCCCATTTCCTCTTCTCCCATCCCCCTGGTAACCTCCATTTCACTTTGTGTGCCTGTGAATTTGCTGATTCTGAGTAGCTCACACTGTAAGTGAAATCACATGGGATCTGGCCTTCTGTAAAGTCTGGCCCATGTCAGGAAGCACAGTGTTCCCAAACTCCTTCTCTGTTGTAGCAGGTATCTCTTCTTTTATACCCTCTCAGGAATGACTCCCGTTCCTTCCAAAACAACTTTTATTTCGCAAATGCTAAGAGTCATGGATATATAAATCCCCCATCATTATAATCATATGAAATACATTTTATCAGAAAAATGGGAGATAATACTGGAGTGGAAATCATAAAAGATTAAAGTCTTACAAGTCTTCCCTGGAGAAAAAAATATTTTCATGAAGGCAAAAGTAGTTGTTCAGTAATATGTTTTAAGTGCCTAGAACAGTGCTTGGCACATAATACAAATAAGTACCCTGTAAATGTTTAATGAATGAGTCCAATTCAGGCAGGAGAGCAGAAGTTAAAATAGTTGTTCATTTCTCTGGATTGCTTTGACGATGTATGAGAAATACGTCCTGTGTGGCTAAAGGAAACATGTTGCGATCTGAGAAGCTCATGAAAATAAAAATACACAGAAATGCACGGAGCCCCTGGAGTGTGTTAGTTATTGTCATTGATTTAAGAGGTTTTGATTGATTTAAGAGTTATATATGTTTGGAGTTGTGCATACTTATTTGTTTTTTAGTGTTCTAGAAAAATCAAGGTTGGTAAGCTGAAGGAAGGAATGGTTTTATATGATTTAAATTCTTAGTATAAATTATATAGGAAAGAGCAAATATTAGGATGAAATTCAGAATGTGGAAAATTATATATTCAGATATATTGTACAGTTGATTTTAAATCATGTCAAAAAGTGATCAGGTAACCCTTATTCCAGTTAAAAGTGGGTTTGAGGTGAAACATACCCTCCCAATCAATGCCCCCTGTTATGTCTGGACTCCTCTTACAGAATTACAAACCTAAACGTCCCTCCTCCTCCTCCTCCTCCTCCTCCTCCTCTTCTCTTCCTCCTCTTCCTCCTCCGTGTATGTGTGTGCGTGTGTGTGTGTGTGTGTGTGTGTGTGTGTGTGTGTGTGTGTGTGGTGTGCTAGGGATTGAATCCAGGGGCATTTTACCTCTGAACTATACCACAGCCCTAGTTAGTTAGTTAGTTAGTTAGTTAGTTAGTTAGTTAGTTAGTTTGAGACAGGGCCTCACTAAGTTGCTGAGTCTGTCTTCAAACCTGCCCTCCTCCTGCCTCAGCCTCCCAAGTACTGGAGTTACAGGCGTGCCCCACCACCCCAGGCTCCATTTCTTTTCTTAACTGTTGTAGCTCCCCGTCTCCCTTTCCAGACATCGCCCCACTCCAGTACACAGTTACATCAGCTTGTCCATCCTGCAGGCCTCCGCCTCCTGAAGGCCCCAGGGAGTCTTTCTTCAGATCTGCCTCCCTGCCGCATCACGCTGGCAGGCACTTATCCTGCCATCTATTTCTATTTTGTGGTATTTACCACACTCTCAATTTTACACTTCACTTGTGTGCTTATTTCATTGTAGACTTTTTCATTCTGTGTAAGATCTATGCAGCTCAAGATCTATGCAGAATTAAACTGGTGTTCATTAATTATTTGCATGATAAAAGACAATAAGGTCAATAGCTTTCTTCATATTTCATTACACTGCCCCCTAAAATCCATGAAATGTATTTAAAACTGGTAAATTGTGAAGAAAATCCAACTGAAACACTTTTTGCTGGCAGTAGCCAAGAGGCAGAAGACAGATGAAAGAGGGTAGGAAGGGTGTTCTCCTGGGCCCTGGTTCTTCCCTGCTCTACCTGCCCATGGCTGCAGATCTTAACAGAAGGTCCCAGCCTGTCAGGAGCCCTGTTTGAGTGACTCTCCCCATGTTTGTGTCTACCTCTTGGTCTCAAGCAGGCAGACCCTCATATCATATTAAAATGACCAGGAACAGGGGTCATGAGCACCATGGTTGAAAGTCACCAGCTCTGTAAAATGTCAGAAAGACTTGGATCCCCACCTCAGCTTTGTTTCTTACCAGTGTGACTTCGACAAGTGTCTTTTACTCTCTTTGGCCCTGGATAGCCTCCTGGTTGAGAGGGTTCAGAGTGATCGTGCACTGGTGTGGCCTGGTGTTGTATCAACCTGGCCATTCTGATTGCTATTGTTGCTGTCCAGCATCCATGGCCAGATTTCCCTGAAGTTTAGACTTGTTTATCTTAAAGTATATACTCAAGGAGCCAGTGCTAATATTAATGTGCAACACTTTTCTTATGTTAAAGATTTATAGGGGGAAAGAAAGAAAAAACTAAAAGGGGATTCATAGGATAGTAAACCTCATAAATACTTTGTCCAAGCAGTGAAACAAAATAGCAATAAAATAAAAATAAAGGTGGCTGTGTGCCTTTTTCAGGGAGAAGTCAGCCACCCTTGAATCTTCCTACCCCTGCTCTTGGAAACTCCCATTAGTGGCTCATAATTGATGGGCAACCTCTCTTCCCTTGGGCCTGCAGGTGGGGGAATTCTACCCGATCCCCCACTCTAGAGGGAGATGAGCTAATCATAGAGTTGCATTTCTGGAAGCATTCCCTACTGCAACATCGCTACCCCAGGGATAAGTTGATCTGGCAGCACATAACAGGACAGAGAACTTTCAGGTTACTCAGACTTGTGGCACCGCCAGCTGTTTAGCATTTGAGGAGTTAGGCACCACTCTGAGCTCTCGTTTCCCCACAGAACACACGGTGGTCATGGCCATCCCTGCGATAGCATGCAAAGTGTCCAGCAAAGCAGCTGGCACAGCTCAGCCCCCTCAAAGCCTTGCTCCCTGCGCTTCCCTGCCCTGTAGGTGCCAGATATTCTCAAGCTCCAGCCAATATGCATTCTGGATTATGTCTGTAATGTGCAGAATATGATACAGTCTGATTCAGGACAGACTGACATTCAACTTCTTTTCATACAGAGTTAGAAAGACTTTTTTTAATGATTCAATGACTAGCCCTCCCCAACAACAATCTACTGAAATAAAATGATTTCACAGTTACAAACTTAGCCATTAAGAGCCATTTGCTTTGAAAATCTTTCTGATAATTCCCAGATTTCCTCTATTAAATAATGAATATTTGAAACAACAGATTTTTTTTCTCCTAGTGAACAAGCAGTTCTCTTCTTGTTGCTTTGAAAGGCAATTCAGTGGTATTCCCCCCACAAGCTCGACTAATTAAAGAGACAAGCATAATCACTGGTACGTAGGGAGACAGGCAGGGCCTTCCTTCCGGCCAGCGTCCTCCTCACCTGGCCGGTGGAGATGGTGACTTCCTGTTTGGTGACCTGGGGCGAGAGCGGAGTGCCGACCTCGCTGGGTACGTGTGGCGAGTCTGGAGCAGCATACAAAGGGTCAATGGACGAGGTCGTACATCATACGGGGAGGCAGATGTCGGAACATATTGTAATGGATTGCTGTGCCTGTGTGAAGATGCTCCTCGAGTAGGGAAGCAGGGAGGGAGTGCGGGAGCCGCAGAAACTATCAGTTGGTGTTTTTTTGCATGACTCACACAAAATATATCTGGTTCTTTAAGGAGCTGCTTCAATTATAAAAGTCAAAATGTTGTTTTTTTCTTTTTCCTAGCTGCCCAAGATTTATTAGTGTATGAGATGAGGAAAAGCCTCTAGAAAGCAGGGATACTTGGAGGAATGCTTCCTGTTTATACACAGCCTCGGCGGCTGCTGTGTGACAGAACCGCATGTGAGCTTCTTCCCCGTGACAAAGGCCTTGGGACTTAAGAAGGGTCAGCTCTTAGCAGGATGCCATCCACACCCCCTCGTGGAAGCTCCCGTTCTACCCCAGGGTCACAGCTAGGAAAACTGAGTCGGTAGCAGAAAGAGAAGGCCCGTATGCAAAAGAGCATGGCAGCTTCCCTGCACCGTGGCTTCTCAGCAGCAGAACCAAATGCACCATGGGCAGAAATAACAGTTTGCTCTTGCATCCCTACCAGCTTCTCTGAGGCGCGCCCGCCGGGGGGGGACTTTCCTGGGGAGGCGTGGGTCACGATGGTAGCCGGCGGTCTCTGCCTTGGAGCAAGCCCGTGTCCCCACAGGCATGCAACTGTCTCCTCTGAAGGAAGGACAGTGGTAACGGTTCTTCCCTGTGACTTGCTCTCCCGCCATCCTGAACTCAGGTACAGTGCGACCACTGGTTTCTGGGCTTTGGAGCTTTTTTCACTTGCATTATTTCCTTGCATGACCTGATAGTGAAAATCTGTTCCAACAGCGCCGGCTTACCTATTATTAAGTCATGATTCTTGGCTGAATGCCGTTAGCTCTCCTTCCTTAGGACACATCTCCTATAGCGAGTCTGAGTTCACTTGCTGTTTCTGTGGATACGCTTCTTCCTTGCTCTCAAATTCTTCAGGAATTTCACCCAAATATGAAAGGTCCCAGCCGGGTCTCACTTCAGGTGTGTCCTGCAGCTGCTCCTCCCAGGGGCTTTCGTCCCTAGGATGGATGTATTCTTCCCAGCGGGGACCTTCCCCATCTGTGGTCCAGCTGGTGGAGCAGGAGACGAACAGTTCACCCCAGCTCTGCTCACCTTGCTGACTCAGGAACCCACGGTTAGAAGCCTTTCCCAGTCTCAGTCGCCGTCCCCCGGGCTTGAGCAGGAGGCTCAGTCCTGAAGGTGGCGGTCAGCCCTGACTATGCAGTCTTGAGGTTATCCCCGAGGAATCCTAGTGGCTGGTGAGCATCATCAGCTTACTGGACAGGCCCAGTATTCCTAATGGATACTAGGAGCACACTGCCCTTTATCACCCTCTAACTTCTCTAGACGCATTTTTTATAATACTGATTGTATAAATATATAAATTGGTTTGAGAGGAACCCACATTTATTTGTATTACTTTTATTATAATTATATTGTTTACTATTATGAACCTTTTGATAATAACTACCCCCTGCTCTTAACCTGAACCCACACACTGTCTCTGATAGCTTCTACTTTTTTTTTTGTAGTATTGGGGATTGAACCCAGGGTCATTCTATCTCCAAGCTATATTGCCAACCCTATTTGATTTTTATTTGGAAACATGATCTCGATAGCTGGGTGTGGTGGCACATACTTGTAATCCCAGTGCTTGGGAGGCTGAGACAGGGTGATTACAGGTTCAAGGACAGCCTCAGCAACTTAGCAAGACTCTCAGCAACCCAGAGAGAACTTGTTTAAACAAACAAAAAAGGCTGAGGGTAGAGCTTGGCGGTATGGAGGTATAGGTTCAATCTCTCTCTCTCACACACACACACACACACACACACACAAAGAAAAACACAAATTTACATGCACAGAATATTTCATAACTCTATAATTCAGCCCAATTTAATAAAAAAGAACAAAATATCTAAATAAACACTTTACCAAAGAAGCTACGGAAATGGCTAATTAACATGAAAAGATGTTCCATGTCATTACTGACATGCAATTTAAAACTATAGTGTGATACAATTTCATACCTACTAGAGTAATTGTAATTAAAAAGACAGATAATACCAAGTATTCATGGTTATGTAGAGTAACTGGAACTCTGGTGCATTCCAACGAGAATTTGAAATAGTTCAGCCACTTTGCAAAAGCTTGGCAATTGCTTTCAAAAGTAAACATGAACTTCCTTATGACTCATCTATGAGTGACCAAGCAAATCCAATATTAGGAATTGGATAGCCAAGAGAAATGGAAACACACAAAGAGCTGTGCTGGGGTGCTCAGAGCAGGGTTATCCATAACAGCCCAATTGGAAATAATCCAGGCGTTCATGGACAAGACCAAACGGTAAAGAAGTGTTTCCTATCTGTGCCAAGGAACGCGCTCCCCAGGGATACAAGGACGTGGATGTGACTACCTGTCACAACACTTCAGAAACTTCAGAAACACATGAAGCAAAAGAAGCCAGATCTCTCTGTAGTTTCTTCTAGCTTCGCCTCAGTAGTGGAGACTGTGAAACAGATTGACCTCACAGTTGGCCTGGAAGAAGCAGAGGAGACATGTACTTCCTGTACTTTTAATTTTAAAAGGAAAAAGGGTCTCTTTAGAAAGAAATCATGTATGCTTCTATCAGCCTGAACTTCATCAAGATGTATGATTACAATGCACCAATTAAAAAAAAAAATAGTTCCTAAAAAGAAAAAAAGAGAGAGAGACCATTTTTCCTGTTAGGTACATGAATGCTGTCGGACTTGTCGTGTTGGTGGATTTGAAGGTTCTCTCTGTGGCTTCGTGTGTTCTGTTCCCCCTGCCAGGAATGTGCTTCCATTCTGGCTTCATGCAGTTCTGCCTGGAAGTATCTGGAGTGGAAGGATTCTGGCCCCACCTCGGAAGCTCCCTGGGAGTCCATAATGGAACTGAGGGTGGCAGGGAAAGGGCACCCAAACGTGGAGCTACTGGGAGACAAGCAGGATGTCCTCCAGATCACAGTCTCTGTGTGTGTGTGTGTGTGTGTGTGTGTGTGTAGAGTGCACACAAAGTAAAATGTGCCCTTTTCATCAAGTGTGTGGCTCGGTGGGGTTGGGTATGCTCATCTTGCTAAGCAATTGTCCCCAGCACCATCTCCAGGACTTTCCCACTCCCCAAACTGAAGTGCCCTGCCCGCTAAACACCCACTCTCCATCCCGCCCACCCTCGGCCCTGGCCAGCACCAGGGTGCCTTGGTAATGGACATCCCTAGGTAAATGGATGTCCCTAGGCACTTCACAAAGCACATTCACAGAATCTGACTGTGTAACTGGTGTGTCTGCCGGGCATGCCTTAACCACTTCATGATTCACCCAGGCCTGCACAAGTGGCAGAACCTCCTTCCTTTCTCAGGCTGACTAATATTCCAGTTGATCTATGTACCCTATTCTTCCATTCATCCATCCAGGAACGTTGGGGTTGTTTTCACTTGAATGCTCTTGGGACGGACACCATGCTGGTCATGGGTATGCAGGTATCTTTATGCTCTAGGGATGGACACCACCCTGGTCATGGGTGTATACATACCTTTATGCTGTAGGAATGATACTGCCCTGGTTACAGGTGTGCATATGTCTTCATGCTCTTGGGACAAACGCTGCCCTGGTCATGGGTGTGCACATATCTTCTGAAGATACTGTTTGAATTCTTGTCAATATGTCACCAGAAGTGGAATTGCTGGATCCTATACTAATTCTGTGTTTAAGTTTTCAAGGAACTGTCTTATTATTTTCATAGTGGAAACAGCCTTATACATTCTCACTGTCACGCACAGGGTTGCAATTTCCCCACATTCCTGCCAGCATTTGCTCCTTTTTGGTCTGGGTGTAGGTAGCCCAAGGGACAGGAAGTGGTATCTCGTGGGCATCCATTTTGATGGTGGGTTTTGCAAAATGGGAGCAGGGGACCTATTTTATGAGTTCATTAGCTTGATATATAAATTGTACATTTTTCTACATTTGGCATGTGAATCGCCCTTTTATTGATGTTCAATGAATTCAAGGCCGTGATGTTTCTGTGTAGTACACTCAAAGAACATACGAAAGAAATGCTGACAGTGTTTGGGATGGTCTGTGTTTAAACTGAAGTTGCTCTGATAATTTTATATGAGGAAACATTATGAAAAATAATGTGCAAAGCAAATTTGATCATATTGAAGCATGCTGATATGTTTTGAAAGATTCTCTTCAGTACATTAGTTTCTCTTTAAACTCCACATTTAAGTTACATTAAGAAGCTGAAATTAAGCTATAAAGATAATACTTATAGAGCCTTGAAATTGCTTTCTGAATTTTCTCCCTCACAAATGCTATTCTCTGCTCCTTCCCTTAAAAAAAGAAAAAGGAAGAAAAAAATAAGTACTTTTCATGCATACCATTTTTAACATATATCTTTTCAGGTTTTATTTAAACATTTAAAGTCTTTATTTAACTATTTTAAAAATAATAATAGATGACAACACATTTTTAAATCTTTATTTCAAATAGTTAACACACTGAATATATGTTAACTTTTAATGTCAAGTTTCAGTCCCTGAACTGAAAAAAAACAATCACAACCCAGATGTTCCTTGGCCTAAAAGGTACTGTTAACCAAGAAGAAGTTTTTAGCTCTGTAATACTCTTTTTGAAAAAAAAAATGTGGTACTGGGGATTGAAACCCGGGGCATTCTACCTCTGAGCTACACCCCCTCCCTATTTTATTTTTTATTTTGAAACATAGTCTCACTAAGTTGCAGAGGGCCTTGCTTAGGATCCACTTCTGTCTCAGCCTCCAAAGTACCCAGGTTACAAGCATGCACCACCATGTCTGGCTGGAAAATTTAAATATATATTACATATTTGCTCATATGAAATTTTAGAGATGACTTTATTTTTGAGAGAGGTCTTTCTTGATCACCATGATGGACAAGGGACCAAACTTTATCCTTAGACCTACTTAAACTCTTGGGAAGAATTAAAACAACCTTATTGCTCTCACTTGAATAAATATTAAAATGTATAAAATTATTTTATATTCAGTGATAGCATAGCATGGCATACCTCTTTTTTCTTTTATATATAGGTCCTTGGTAAGAGACTTTGTTTGGAAAACAAGATTCTGCTTACAGCGATACTTACAAAATTTCCTTATTCAAAAACCATTTAATGTTGACACTGTGTCTTCCATTCAGATGACAGCAGAGCGAATCTACCAGTCATCTTAAGGGACCAGTATATATCCTAAGATAGCACCTAAGAAAGGCACATTTGTCTGTCATAATGTTCTTTTTTCCTCTGTTCAAGTGCTATGTGTACCAGTTCTCCCACCTGGAATAGTGCCAGGAAGTTGAGGGAGAGGTGCAGGGAGGAAGAGAAGGAAGGGTAGAGATAGAGAGGACAGTGGAAAGGACTTTGCACTGTCTTCAAGTGAGGCTAGGCTGGTCTCCTCTAGAGGAAGACAGTCCCACTGAAGCATACGTCGTTACACGGGACTGGCTCCGGGGTAAATGACTGTGTATTTATTTATTTTTTAATTGGGTCCATTGTAATTTTACATCCTACTGGGGTACAGAGTGTTAGAAAAACTCATGCACACAACTCTTGTTGCCCTCCCCACCAGGTCCCCACCCACTTCCCCAGAAGTCTTCGAGTTTGGAATTGGCAGTTTTGTAAACGTTCGTGGCCTTATTTCTACTATGAGTTCTTTATGACTTCCTCTCCCCCCTCCTAATCCTCCTCAGTCACTCCCCTGGAGTCTCTGCTCATCTCTCTGATGTTGCCCTTGTTTCCAAATCTCTCTCTAGCTTCCACATGTAGGGGAGAACCTACCCCTTCTCTTTCTTTGGACCTGGCTCTACTCACTTAGTGTAATATTCTCAAGTTCAATGACTGCGTATAGGCTCAGCTCTGTCTCCTGTACTGTGAAGATTGTCTGGACACCCATAGGGCAATCCAGATAATTGATCCTCATTAAAATAGAACATTAAAAATCTAGCAATCCCACTACCGGGTATGTATCCAAAGGTACAAAGTCAGCCGGTGGGAGAGATGCCTGCAGGTGCACGTTGACTGCAGCGCTGTTCCCAACAGCCAGGTCTAGAGCCACCGAGTGGCCCTCACCAGACGGGCCCATGAAGAATGTGTGCTGTGCAGCAGGGGAATGCTGTGCAGCCTTAGAAAAGAAGGGAGTCCTGTCATTTCTGACAACACAGAGAGATTCCAAGACATTGTGTCAAGTGCAGTAAACCAGACATTGAGCAACAAGTACCATGTGATCACACTTCTATGTGGAGTCTGAAAAAGCTGGACTCTGGAAGGAGAAAATAGAATGGAATAATGGAGCAGGGGAGGGGAGGTTGGTCAGTAAATTCAAAACTAATAGAACTTTAAGCTTTGAACTAAGAGAAAATGTTCCCAAAGAACATGTACTACCTACTAACGACATAGCTCCTACTGGAATACCGTGTATTCTCCAAATAATAATTATTTTAGATTTATCAATTAAACATTATATATTCATTTGCCAGGAAGAAAGCATTTCTCATTTGTCTTTCCAAAATATTTAAGAATATACATATGCATAGATCCTTGGTTCTGTTGCCTTTTGGAAAGTTGTTAGCTTCTTTTCTAATAATCTTCATCCATTCTTTTCTGTTCATACTTCCAAAGTGATTTATTCAGATACATTACAACAAGTATATTAGAATTGCTTGGGTTTGTACGCTAAGATTTTTAAATTCATGTTTTTTTCCTTTTAAGCAAATAAGATGAATGAATGAATTAATGTGAATTTTATCCCTCACAAGCCTTTTTTTTTCCTTTCCTATTTTGTTAGCTGTGCAGACAGTCACTATTCAGTATATATTAAATGAGTATAAGAGATCTACATTTGTTAATGATAAGCGAAATTATTTTACATAGTCCCTTTGTGCCTTTATCCAGTTCTGCTCTTGCATTTCATATTTGCTGACATAGCATTACGGAACAGTGGCATGACCCTGCCTTCAAGGGGTTTACCAGGTAGCAGACTGTTCAGGGCAGCGGATTGTGATAGATGTTTTTGTCGGTGTCTGATGTTTGGAATTCAAGCACTCCAGACAGCAGTTCAGACACTAGACTAGCAGCCAATGGGAGAGGCTGTGCTCTTAGCAATTGGGGGAAAATACACTTTAGGAAGAAGTGGCAGGTATTTACTATCTCTTTGAATCAATGCAGTTGTTAAGTTCAGAATTTAAACAGGCTGCTTTGTGGAGTGTCTACTTCAAGCAATGAAAAGTTCCTGCTCAACATATCTAAGCAGAGTATATTTCTTCATAAGATTGAATCTAACTGTGGTGTGGAAGCCAGGCCATACACATAAGATCAGACTGTTGCTTTCCCCAAAAGGCAGTGGTTGAGTAGGACAGGTTAAAAGATCTGCTGTTTATCACCCATCAGGCGTTTCTTCTTGATCTAATACTGGACTACGACAGCTCCGCTGAGAAAATGCTAATAGGGAGCTGCTAGCCTATAGACCAGGAGAGCTTTGGCACACAGGAGAGTAAATTACAAGAAAAAATTCTCATTAAGCATGGCTGTGATGGGTATGGTTCAAGCTCACCTGGCCCTAAGTTGAGAGCATCACTCTCTTAATATTAAACAGGGATTTGGGGGCTGGGGATATGTCTCAGTGCCCAGCATGTGCGAGGCCCTGGGTTGATCCCTAGCACTGCAAAAACAAAACAAACTGAGGTTCAAGGAGCTTTGCTATAGAGGAAAGCCCTGGTCGAATGGCTCCAGCACTTCGCCATCACAGAGCAGGGCTGCAAAAAACCTCTCCGTATAAGTTAGTTTTTTTTTTTTTTTTTTTTGGCGGTACTGGGGATTGAACTCAGGGGCATTCTACCTCCGAGCTACACCCCCAGCCCTATTTTTTATTCTTTATTTTGAAACCGAGTCTCACTAAGTTGTGGAGTGCCTCACTAGGTAGCTGAGGCTGGCCGCGAACCTGCCTCCGGTCTCAGCCTCCCGAATGCTGGGATTACAAGCGTGATAAGTTAGTTTTTCTTTCTCAAAAAAGAAGAGCCTAGCAACTTAGCAAGGCCTTGTGCAAGTTAGTGAGACCCTGTTTCAAAATAAAAATTAAATAGGGTTGGTGGTGTAGCTTAGAGGTAGAATGCCCCTGGGTTGAATCCCCAGTACCAAAAAAAATAAAATAAAATAAAATATCTGTTTTGGTTGTTTCACAAAGATATTATGTATGACTCTATACATAAATGAAAATACATGATAGGCAAATATTTACATATTATATTCATGAAACGAAGACCTGATATCAATTATATTATTCATCCTATTTCTTTGTATATTTTTATATAACATTTTAACATCTCATTTTAATATCGCATTATCTATCCTTTTCTTTCCCATTGGCTGGGGCATGCGTGTGCCTGATGTTGTTTCCAGTGTCATTTTCACAACTGTTGGAGTCCTTGTGATTGGAATTGTCACCTCTCAATCTCACCAGCCTGCTGGCTGACACTCCTGCCCTACCTGCACTCCAACACAGCACCTGTCACCCTCGATTATGGCTGCCTCTTACCTGTGCTTTCACTTTTAGATTCTTGCAGTATTTCAAGGGCAGCCATGGTGAACTGAGCCTGCAGCTGCAGTTCTGTTGTGTTCCCTGGATGGGGAGGTGCTCAGATCAGGTCCCTCTGTCCCGCCATTCATGGGGCCACACTGTGCTCCACACTCCCTCTTCAGCCTCCTGTCAGTTCCTGGGCCTTTCTTTAAACTGTATATTAGAATAACTCTTCTAAACATTGTTTTAGAAGAAAAACATGGTCAACATCCTTTTTTAAAGAGTAGCAGATAAAACTAAAAGTTAAATATAAGGTGTATTACGATCAATGTACTTTAATGAAAGCAGACAATTCTTTCTTTCTTTTTTTTTTTTTTTTTTTTTTTTTGCGGTATTGGGGATTGAACTCAGGGGCATTCTACCTCCGAGCTACACCCCCAGCCCTATTTTTTTATTCTTTATTTTGAAACCGAGTCTCACTAAGTTCCGGAGTGCCTCACTAGGTAGCTGAGGCTGGCCGCGAACCTGGATCCTCTGGTCTCAGCCTCCCGAATGCTGGGATTACAAGCGTGCGCCACCACGCCCGGCTAAAAGCAGACAATTCTTTCTAAACATAGAAACTAAGAGAGACTAGAACAAACAGGCCCACACTGAAAAGGAACACCCACCTGTTGGTCTCATCTCCTTCACACAGTGATCATGCTTAAGAAAACTTTAGTCACTTAAGATCAGGTTGCAGTCTGTGGTCGATGAGTCCTGTCTTCCCAGTGCTCATCTGTTCTGTGTGCCTGTGTACATATGTCCCTGTAAAACACTTTCCTCTTTGTGCCTGTGTGTACATGTATGAACATGTAACACACTTTCCTCTGTGTCCTGTGTGTACATGTATGAACCTGTAAGACACTTTCCTCTGTGTGCCTGTGTGTACATGTATGGACCTGTAAGACACTTTCCTCTGTGTCCTGTGTGTACATGTATGAACCTGTAAGACGCTTTCCTCTGTGTGCCTGTGTGTACATGTATGAACATGTAACATACTTTCCTCCGTGTGCCTGTGTGTACACGTATGAACCTGTAAGACACTTTCCTCTGTGTGCCTGTGTGTACACGTATGGACCTGTAAGACACTTTCCTCTTTGTGCCTGTGTGTACACGTATGAGCCTGTAAGACACTTTCCTCTGTGTCCTGTGTGTACATGTATGAACCTGTAAGACACTTTCCTCTGTGTGCCTGTGTGTACACGTATGGACCTGTAAGACACTTTCCTCTGTGTGCCTGTGTGTACATGTATGAACCTGTAAGACACTTTCCTCTTTGTCCTGTGTGTACATGTATGAACCTGTAAGATGCTTTCCTCTGTGTGCCTGTGTGTACATGTATGAACATGTAACATACTTTCCTCCATGTGCCTGTGTGTACACATATGGACCTGTAAGACACTTTCCTCTGTGTCCTGTGTGTACATGTATGAACCTGTAAGACACTTTCCTCTGTATCCTGTGTGTACATGTAAGAGCCTGTAAGACACTTTCCTCTGTGTCCTGTGTGTACATGTATGAGCCTGTAAGACACTTTCCTCTGTGTGCCTGTGTGTACATGTATGAACCTGTCAGCAGCTCTCCTCTGTGTGCCTGTGTGTACATGTATGAACCTATAGACACTTTCCTCTGTGTGCCTGTGTGTACATGTATGAACCTGTAACACACTTTCCTCTGTGTCCTGTGTGTACATGTATGAACGTATAAGACACTTTCCTCTGTGTCCTGTGTGTACACGTATGAACCTGTAAGACACTTTCCTCTGTGTGCCTGTGTGTACATGTATGAACCTGCAACACACTTTCCTCTGTGTGCCTGTGTGTACATGTATGAACCTGTAAGACACTTTCCTCTGTGTGCCTGTGTGTACACGTATGAACCTGTAACACACTTTCCTCTGTGTGCCTGTATGCACATGTATGAACCTGTAAACAGCTCTCATGTTTGTTTGTAGCTGCTCCACAACCTACATCTTTATCTCTTCATTATTTTTCGTTCCTTCAAAAACCAATTTCTTCTTGTGGAATAGATAAAAAGACAGATTTGGACAAAAGCAGAGCTGTACTAACCCCCCGCTCAGCCATGTAACCTTGGGCAGAATTTTTCCTTACAGATCAAAAGCATTTTGTAAGACAATCTAACTCAAATACACCTTCATTTCTTATGTAAAAGGGCAAAAAGAATGCATTTGTTTAATTAATGGAAGAATATATTATGATTTTTATTCATAGTATCATCTCCAACCTTTAAATTCAATAAAGCTTTTGGGGTTATTTTATACTCTTGTTTCTAACAGTAGTTCTTATACTTCTTTGGAAGTTGTGAGTTTGACAATAGTGACCGATAGTGAATCATTGAATCACTTTTTAAGGGTAGTTAAGCTATTTAATTATCAAAATTATTCAGCTAGACAATATGTCTCAATATTGTGAAGTAATTCTATAAGAATCAAAATTAAATTTTGAATAACTATCCTGTTCACATTATTCTTTTTACCTGCAGATATTTAAATGCCCCATATCACCTTTAGTATTGTGAAACAATCTCATTTTTAGTGTGTGCTGAATCGGAAACAGGTATTCTTATCCTCTAGTGATAATGTTCAGTGGATTCATTTCAAAGATAGAGGCACAATATATAATAAAATATGAAATTTATAAAACATACCATTGTTACTTAGCTAGTCTGCTAACGTACCTGTATTTTCAAATTTTAGTATCAGCACACATATTCTGCTGGGCACATACTTTTTTTAATTTGCAAAGTGATGTCCCTAGGATAAGTGGCTCTTTTCTGAATGACTGCCTCATGACAGAAGAAATGGCTTTTCTAGTTGCAAAATCTAACATATGTTTTTAACATAGGTTTGAGAAAGACTTCAATTCGGAAAACTTTTTAAAAATAGTAAACTCCCAGGTCTTCATATTTGATGTGAACAATCTTTTGACTCTTTCTGCAATTTAAAACTTTGGAATTAAATCTTATCCTTCCTTTCAATTGACTGGGATAAGAAATGATACCATTTTGCTAACAAAAAATACTTTATGGGGACAACTATTATTGATAATCTAAATATACGCCACTAGTGGTGTTCAGCCTTCCTCTGGAATATATCTTACATTACTTTGAATAAAAATAAGCCTTAATTTTTATCCATAATTTTAATATTCTGTTTTCCTTTGGGTCACAGAGTCTATAAACTGTGAATAACAGATATGTATTTTGATACAAATATGGGCTGTTTTCAGGTCACATTATTTCACTTAGAGTGAGACCCCACTTATCAGTATCTATGAGCAATTTTATCCATTGAAATTTCTCTTCAAGAAAAAAAAATCAAGATAATCCAGAGAACTCTTCCACAGTTCTTGTTGAGAGCTTCTTTCATTGGCCTCAGCTGCTTTGTTATGGAAGTCCTATGTTGCACAGTGGAAGCTATCTGTGGACACTCAAAACACATGGGCAGTAGGAAATGGGGATGTATGTACACACATACACACACACACACACACACATACACATTTATTATACAGTTTAATAACTGCTATTTAATACAGGTTGTTACCATCTTTACAGAGTGCTAAATGAAGAAGAAAATAGTATTAATCTTTGGAATCAGAAAGATGGCAGGTTCAAGGCCAGCCTCAGCAATTTAGTGAGATCCTCAGAAACTTAGCAAGACCTTGTTATAAAATAAAAAAATAAATAAATAAAGTAGGGCTGGGAGTATAGCTCAGAAGTAAAATGTCCACAGGTTCACTCCCCAGTACCCCCCCACAAAGAATATTAATCTTAATGTTTAATGTGATTATTTGAGTATAAAATGACTTCTTTGTTTTAGGATACTGTATCATAACCTACCATTGTAAAAGTAAAAATTTCCTTGTAACTCATTAATAACTTGTTAAAGAATATCTTTCTAAGTTATTTAATAAGAATTATTAGGTGTTGGCTTAGGGAAGAGTCTGTGTTTTAGCCAGTCTTCTCTAAAACCTTTATCCTCAAGATAACCTGAGATTTCCCTCTGTTTGTCCTGAGGTAAAGAGGTCTGGGAAGCGCCCAGTTCATTGTTGTCAGCCTGGTGGAGCAGCCAGATGATATTGTTCAGACACTCTCTCCCATTCCCACTCCATGCCTTGTCTGCAGTTCTATGCAGCCAATGCTTGGAAAATTGGTTACAGATGCCATTTCAGTAAGGCAACGAAAGGGGCATTCAGGGATTGAACCAATGTGGAGGTAAGGAAATTCCTGTGCAAGTGAAGCAACATCCTTGATAACATGCCATGTAAATTCACAGTAGAGCAGAAGGAGCTCTTGACCAAGTAGCACAGTCTACTTGCCCTCCATGGCCACTGGGAAAGCACTCATTGGGATGACTGCTGTATGTTCTGGGTCCCTGGACATGCTTACACCGAGATCTCCTGTATGTGGTATCTGTCATCCCTCTCCTAAGAAGTAAGTCGCAAAGTGGGGCGACCACTTCTTTTGTTAAATATTCTGTAGCATAAACAGAAATACCCAGAGGAACGATAACACCGTGGGATGCAGGGACGCAGGCAGCTTCTGAAAGGCGAGTGTATTTGATCACTGACCATGCTTCTCTCTGTTCCTCCCGTAGCAGTTGTATGCTGCCCAGCTAGCTGCCATGCAGGTGTCTCCAGGTGGGAAGCTTCCCGGCATGCCCCAAGGCAACCTCAGTGCTGCTGTGTCTCCCACGAGCACCCACGCAGACAAGAGCACAAGCAGCCCACCACCCAAAAGCAAGGTACCGTCCTCCCGAAGGAGCATGCTGTCTCCAGGGTCCGTCATAGGCAGCCATGGGGCTGAGCGCTGCTTGTACCAGAGCTCACAATCTGGTAGGAGCAATAGGTGTGCATGTGAATGTACATAGATAGGTTTAGTAATTCATTTATCCATTTATTCAACAAACATACATTGATGCCTATAATAAAAAACAGAGTGATACAATGACTTATCAGATAAGTATCTTGTACTCCAGAATCTTACAGTTCTACAAAGTAGATATTTATAAAAATAGCCAAGTAGCCATATTCTGTGATCCAAAATTATGATTTTTATAAAGATGTGTGCAGATAAAGTGCATTGGAAGTTATTAGGAGGAGGAGATTAGCTTCAGTGAGAAGTGAAAAGTGTTTGCCAAAGAAAGAGGAACTGAAATAGATCTTAAGTATGAGCAGGATTAGGACATATGGAGTGTTTTCTTAAAAATATCAATAACTGCTATAATGTGGTGTGGTATAGATATAATTTTAGATACATCACCCATCCACTGAGATTATCTTGTAAAGAAAGGAAGATAAAAATAGTATTTGAAGTAAGACTATTTAGACACAGTCTTGGTTTTGGAGCTAAGAAGCACACGAAACACAGGAGAGACAATTGGGGAAGCCCATTTCATGCATGTCCCTCCACTTTAAAATGAGGGATGCAGAAAAACTGATTCAAAGTGTTGTATTTGTTAAGGTCTTATTTGTATGATGATATCCAAATACACATATTCAGCTTTCTGTGAAAGAAGCAAGAGTGATCATAAAGTAGTATTCCCTGAATTATTCCGGAAAATAACCACAAATGATTTGACTATATTGGAAAAATAGTCAGTAGAAAACTGACAGTTAATTTACTCTACAAATATGTTTTTCTGAAGCTGGTTGTGGTGGCACACACTTGTAATCCCAGTACTTGGGAGGCTGAGATGGGAGGATCTGGGTTTGCGGTCAGCCTCAGCTACTGAGACCCTCTGCAACTTAGACCCTGTTTCAAAATAAAGAATAAAAAATAGAGCTGTGGGGGGGTGTAGCTCAGAGTTAGAATGCCCCTGGGTTCAATCCCCAGTACTGCAAAAAAAAAAAATGTTTTTCTGATTATCTAGATAGCTGCTTCTCTCTTCCACTTCATCAATGCCATGTTGAAATGTCTACAAAGCACCAGGGTAAGAGCATCACAACAGCTGAAAGACATGCAGAGAGGAGAATTAGGATATATCAAAATTTTAATAAGTCTTTCTCTAGAAATATGGATCCCCCACGGCCCCTTCCCCAGGCCCCTTCCCTCCTGAGAGTGGAGAGGAGAAAGGGTTTGGTCAACTGAGAACTCGGACACTGCACCTTCCTCTAACGCCCAAGTCCTTTCCATACTATTAAAAGAGAGATACATCAGGAGCCCAACTTATCCAGGACAAGAACCTTGGGCCATGATTCACCAACAATAAATAAAACACACAGTGGAAAATATTTAATGTCACTACAGTGACATCAGGGAATATATACCAGCCACTTTTAAGGTCTACTTCAGTGTTTAGTGGCCCTTGTATGTTCTGTGCTTAATCGTGTCTCAGACCTGGTCTACTTTTCTTTATAATCACCACAGCATGTGAATTATTAAAACTCAATATTGATCACTTCTTGAATAAAATGTCATTTTAAAGCAATGATAGTTTGGTGATAGTTTAGACCAGCACTTCCAAGGTGTTGCACTTACAGTCTAAACTTGGGTACAATAGGTAGCCATTGTACCAGGGTCCTGACCCAGGCAGAAACCGCTCTGACACATCATGCTATGATTTCTCCCCTTGTTTTAATCCTGTGATTTCACATCATGTTTCATAATGATGCTCCACATTAGCCAGTTTATTTTAGAATTTTATGGTATATAGTTCAGTTTTAAGTGGCTGAAGGATTTTTTTTATTACCCCTGAAATAACTTTGTGTAACTATTATCTACTCAATAAATCACTTACACAGTTATCGTAAAGCTTTTGACACCTTAAGCTTCACCTACTCATGTTTCTTTTTGTCCACACATCTATCCATCCATCCATCCATCCATCCATCTATCCATCCATCCATCTATCCATCCATCCATCTATCCATCTAGATGTCTATGAAGCATTTGCTACAATGCTGCTTTCTCAAGTGACCAAGGCAAGGGCAAAAAGAGCTGAAGGTTTGCTTTGCCTCAATTAGGAAAGCTCTTTATGAGCTCCGTGGTTCTATGTACTCCTACAACACTACAGATTCAGTGAAAAAGAGACCAATTATTGCAGCAATGTTGAATTAAATTCTGGCACATATTAAGGTTTTATATAACTCCATTTATTTGACACTAGTAAAATAGCAGAGTGTGTATCTATTGCCATGATTATATATAATTTTAGAATATGTTTTATAGTTTATCTTTGAAGTCCAGTGCCTTTTTGAAAATTAGCCTTCATGAATTTTCTATCATGTACAGTTTTTAAAAAACCTAGATCTTTCTATTTCTTCCTATTTTCAATTATGGGAAAATATATAAAAGTTTACCAAAAAATAAAGTCCCTCTTTGTAAGTAATGGCAATTTAATAAAGTGTGTCCATTCCTTGATTGGCTTCCTCTAACATACTGTCTATAGCCACTGTTTTGTCAGAAAAGACTTCTTAAATGTGCATGTGTTAATTTAGCTCTGCAGTAAAATGTGGTGAGCTAAAAATAGCCACACCAATAAGTATCATTATTGTCATTTTAATGAAGAACATAGCTTAAAAAATACAACTAGCAGTAAATAAAGAAGACCCATTGCAATGCATGAAGTTACTTTCTTCTAGTCAGAAGTTGACGTTTATGCATAGCATTGTAAACATTTGGACTTCACAGAGCTGTTTTATTCATGGGTAATAGGTATCATTTATTATCATTTATGTTTTTAAAAAATAAATTATTAGTGCCTTGGGGGCAAATCTTCATGTCTATCTTACTATAAAGTAGAATTGTTTAAGGGCTTTGTGTTGTCTGCCTATCTACCTGACATAAACCAAATCAGTTTAGGTTCAAAGTAGGTTTTTTGTCTGGAGTGGTGGACTCACAAGTCATCTCCTGAGGACTAGGTGAGGGTCCACACCCACTGCTGTCCACACCCACCCTGGCCTGAGGCTCCCTGCCTCCCCTTCTTCCTGGGCAAGCCATTGCCTGGACTCACCGTTCCAGAGTTCCAGAGAAGGACACAAACAAAACTTATCTGCAATTTGCAAAGAGTGGAAGGGGGGAGTCAAAAGGAGGGGGCTCCAAAAGGCTGTAAAATTGTGCAGCGTGAGTCCTCTGATGCATGCTGTTTTCAATCTGCTGTGTGCCAGTTGGAGACTCCGGGAGTGTGTGCGCGCGCGAGAAAGGATAATGCTGAGAAATGATAGAGTCGCTCTGACCTCCACGCTCAGCCTGGAAATCCAAGACATTGATTTCACTTAGCATTCCTGCTGAGAAATCTGGCGGAGTTCAGTTGTAATAAAAGAACAAGATTCTGTTCTAATGGGAATGGCGTATGACAGACATATCACTTTGTCTGTCCTCGCACCAGAGAGAGCAGAATTGGAGAAAGGTCCCCTGACCTGCCCTGGTGCCACTCGAGTGCCGCACTGCGCTGTGAACTGCCGGCTGGGAGCGTAATTATTTATAATAATAAATGATAAAGAAACCTTTCGAGGACTCACAGTGAACTTCTGGAAGCCCTGCACGGGAATTGCGTGCTGTGAATGGGAAAACGCAGAGTGAACCAGGTCTGCGCAGTGGCTGCCTGCGTGGAGGATGCCGACTTGCCTGTCCTTGGGCTTTCTGCTTGAGCGGGAACTCTTTGCCTGACATATTATCCTTGCTTAATTTTGAATTCCTTGGTTGTGATAGTCATAAGCCAAACAGACATAAACTTTGATTATTTATCTTATCAAAGACAGTATGATGAAGAATTAAGACCATCAGCATGTTTTTTTTTTAATTTCTCAGCAGCTATAATCTTTCCAAATACATGTACACTTGTCTCTTTAGCAGTCATTTAAATATTCTCCCTCTGGATCCTACTACAGACTGTTTTATTTATTTTTTTTTTTCATTGACCAACTAAAGCCAATATATCTAGCTCTTCACAGATATTCTCCAAGCTCAGGTGTGTCTTCACAGGCATGTTTATGGCTAAATTTAGGTAAATAAGACTGAATGAAAATAAGAAATCTTGAACTTTTCTGCAGAAGAGATGCTGTTTGATGGAATTTCTTGTTATTGGTGCATTGTAACCATATATCTGGATGCAGTTCCGAGTGACAGAGGCACACATGCACACAGCACTTGGTGAGCCTCCCCAACCCTGCCCCCCCCCTACCTTTCCATGCCTAACACAGAGATTGGCTTTGATAAGTTTGTGTCTGTGCCTCATGTCCATTGTGGTGTTTCCCTCTTCAAGTCTTCCTCCCCCTCCCATCTCCCTCAGTTAGGTCCCCTCCTTCCGTCCACTAAGGTCTCTCCTCCTTTGTCTGGAGTCCCTCCTGTGTCCCAATTTCTCTCTAGCTTCCGTATATGAAGGAGAACATCCAACCCTTCACTTTTTATGACTGATTAATCTCACTTAGCATACTATTTTCCAGTTATGTCCATGTCACTGCAAATGACATAATTTTGTTCTTCTTTATGGCTGAATAGAATTCCATTGTGTGTATGGAAGAAGTAGCAATTCTGATACATTGCTGGTGGGATTGCAAATTAGTGCAACCACTTTGGAAAACAGTACGGAGGATCCTCAGAAGATGAGAATGAACCTCCCATATCACTCCTGGGTATCTACCTAAGAGAATTGAAACTATACTACCATAGTAATGCCTGCACATCTATGTTTATAGCCACACAATGTATAATTGCCAAACTATGGAACTAGCTGAGATGTCCATCAACAGATGAAAATTTTGAAAACAGTCCTACCTTCATATTAAGGGAAAATATTTAAAGTGTTGGAATCTCATAGACAATAATGTTGCTTTGAATCTGCTTATCTGCCTTGACAAACATCTAGATTGGTTTGCAGTTCAGACTCAGGATGGACTGATGCACAGTGTAGCCCCCGACTCTCAACGTCTGTGCTGCATCTTGTTGATTCCAGTGGTTTCCTGCATACTTCAGCATAGTCCTGTAAGGACCTAGATAACCTTTGCTTTAAGAGTAACTGATCTTTTGATACATGTGTTTCCTAAGAATAAATAGTGAAATACCATATGTTTTTTCCTAATATGTGGAAGAAAACAGGACATAGGAGGGACTCCTAACAAAAGAGGAGAAACTTTAGATGAATGAAGACGGCAACCTAACTGAGGGAGAAAGGAGGGGAGAAGAGGGAAACACCTCAATGGACGTGATGTGCATACACACACTCATCAAAGTCAATCACTGTGCTGAGCTCGGGGAGGAGGAGGGGGAGGGAATGGGCAGGAGCTGGGGAAGGGCTCAAGGGGTATCCTGTGCAGGGATGCCTATACTTCCCTGAACTACATCAGGATGTATGATTACAATGCACCAATAAAATTTTAAAAATAAAATAAATTAAAGGAAAAAATAATTAATTATTAGAACCAAAACCATGCTTAAAATGTTAACTTACTCGGTTTCATATACAACTCACATGTTTGTAACAAATAGTCTGACAGTTTCATGTTATTAAGAAATCCCCCAGTGTCCATAGGCAGGCTAAACATCTGCAGTTCACATTTTAAGTGATTTGCCATTGTAGAAGTCACCACCCCTTGGGAAAATTTGAAGGGCAACTTATAAATACTACTGAGATGTCTCTTGGTATTTGACAGAAACTTATATATTGCCCGCAGCAACCTCATGCAGCTAGCTTGGAAGAGCTGCAGATGAGCGAGAATTCTTGGGTGCTTTTCTTTTAAACTTGCCATGACCCTAGTCATATCCCTCCTCACAATTGTGTATCTCTCTAAGGCCAAGAACACAAAATGTCCAAATCAGGTTTTTTTGTTTGTTTTGTTTTTGTTCTTTTGAAATACTTCTGGCAGTGAGGTTCCCGTTTGCTCAGCAGTAGCACCTGGAAGTTACGACCAGGAAAAGAAATATTTCTCCAACGAGCCAGAAACGGCACCAACCAGCTCACGAGACACAATCAGATTATCTCTGCTGCAATATCCTTAAAAGTCTTGCTTCTGATTCGGAAGCAAGAACTGGAACTTTTTGTTGTCGGTGTCCACATGTCCACGCTCGCAGCCACTGTAAAGACCTTTCTCCACTTGTGGTGATGTGCTTGTGTTGGTCCTATCAGTAGTGCCGATGACTCCCATTATTGTTTTCTGTAATGGTACCAGTCACATAGTTTCATATTATCAAGTGAACATATCCGCACACACAGATCCTCAGGGAGAAATTTCTAGCTTAATGCTCTGAGTAGCCAACCAGATTATACATACTCATGAGATTACTCAGCCGAGATGCTGGGGGTGTGGGAAATAACAGGGGAATTAAGATTCAAATCTAACAGATATGGGGAATGAAGGCATTGTTGGCAATTTGAAACAGTGTTTTATAATTGCAAATGGGAGGGAAGGCAGAATACAAAAGCACTCCTCCGCAATAACCACACCCACGTCTAACCACCACCAGTGCAAACTGTAAAAGCATTATTTTTAGCACTTGACATAAATGCCCTTTGAAAATAAAGTATAAGAAAACAGGTAAATGTCATAAGTTTGACGTGAACCAGGAAGAGCTGAAGCTACCACAGAAGTATTTCCATGGTGAAAAGTTCAAAATGCCCTAAACTATAACCTCATTTAATATTTTTCATAGTTCATTTGCCCATGAGACATTTTGAGTAGCAATAGTTTCTAGAAGTCTTATTTCCAGTATGTAAATGTCCCTAGATTACTACTGTTTGACTCATTCTTGGAGCTTTTTAGGTCAAGATCTCAAATAAGCATTGCTGGCTCCACAGGCTAGCGATGGTCTCTAAGTATGTAATAACCTGGAGTAGTCCACAGTCCTGAAATAGTATTAATAACAAAACAGCTGCCATTAGTCTGTGTATGTCAGCATCAAATAAAGTTACTGATCCATTCTGAAACCACTGGCCTAGTCCTTCTACAGATCCCAGTTCTTCTATAATTTCAAAATAGAAAGGGATATTAGCCTCCGCTAATTATGACTACATTGAAATTGGCCATTTTCTATTCTTAGGCTTTAAACACTGGCAAATCAATTAAATACAAGAACCTCCCTAAAGCTATGCTCTCTAGAGCCGCTTTGTGCTTTGCTGAATAGCTGTTGAACACTCCTGTCTCCTCTGTCTCCCAGTATCTGTGAAGTAACTCTTTGTGAGCCTTTGAAATGTGCTGTGGAGGTGCATTCATTTAAGAAACCCCTCCCCCCCATACAGTCAGACTGCAAATGTGGTGTTCTTAATTCTATCACTTCCTGGGTAGGACATTTTTACAGTGGCTATAACACAATCGCCCTGTCATTTTAAGTAAAACAGTTTTCTTTTTGTAGCCCCATGTTACTACATATACTGAAATATGTTAAATGGAGTTAGCAACAGAAACCCTGTGGTGAGTGTCCTCTGTCCCCTTTCATTTGTGTGCCCTTGATGGGATTCTCAGACTGCCAGGTACTTAGCAGAGGCCTTCTGAGCTCTGTTGTATTAAATGTCCCAATAGGTCATTTGTCAGTATGTTCTGATGACTCGGAAAAAGGGGGTGTTAGCCATATCTGTACCATAAAATCAAAAATTATGAGACGAAGAGACGGTGGACTTGTTATAATCTCAACATTCAATAAAAAGGCAAAATATGCAGAAGATTTAGATACTGTCCTTTGAATCCTACTGGCCTGGGTGATATTTCTAGTATACTAATTTTGTTTTGACAGGAACCTGTCTCTAATGAGCTTTCTTAGTAATGCAAGCTACAGGGAAGGAGAGATGTTGAGCATGCACCCACGCAGGAAAATCCACGGGATCATCAATTATAAGTGAAAGCTGTCTTTACAAGAGGTTTAATCCAAAGGAGGTTCCCTGCTAAAAAGCTGTATGCTTAAAGCATTTAAATCTCAAAGACAGGCCATTAAAACCTAAATTGTCTAGGGAAACAAAACCAACACAGGATCAAGCACTGTCACAACACAGGAGTATCTAGTCCAACCTCAATGAACTCAATAGCCAAAGTTGCCAAGTTATTTTATGTCAAGAGACTGGGAATACAAAAAGTGCACTAATTCATAGTGGTCCTTCCTCCGGGGAATCACTTCCAGTTTTGACTTCCTAAAACAGACTTAAAAAACATTTGAGATTCTTTAAACTATTGACCAGGGCCTCATTTGAGCTATTGCTAATTGACTTGATGTCACTGTATCCCTCACCTGTACTGGAACTGTCGGATTAGAGAACTGAGATGTGGGATTGAGGGGGACAACTCTCAACCTTATAGTCGATTCACTCTCCTTATCAATTAAATAGGTGCTGCTTATCCATTTTTTGCATAAAACAGAAAACAATTAGTGGTCTTTCTCATAGAGATGGCTTTAAGCTTTAAGTATAAGTTCCTTTTTAAATGACAGCAAATGGTTGATAGACAATATTATGTATTCATGTTTTTGTTAGACTTTATCTGAATTTTCTCTAGAGAGAACTATTTCTATGAATACTTTTAAATGTTTCAAAATAGAACCTAAAGTAGTCAATAATTAAAGGTAGATGTGAGAGCTAAAACATAGAGATATAACATTCTAAACAGAAGACAGGCAAGTTCAAAACCCAAAGTGTTCAGAAGTTTCACATATAAATGTTGTGTATGGCCCGGAAGGTATTCAGTCCGACACACAGTAACCCAGGCATAGGATACCCTGCTTCTGCCTGGAGTCCCACAAGGACAAGGAGCCCACCTCTCCATGAGATGGTGTTATTTTATACAGAACAACAATATCTCAGTGTTCTTCTTTGAATATAACTTTAGCCAGCTTTCCAGGATTTTATCTCATTGTTTTAGTGAAGGAGGAATGACAGCTATATTTGTTAGTACTTGCTAAGTTGCAATGACAGAAACCCAACCCAAACTGGATTAAGCAAAAAAGTATATTCACTAACATTAAGAGAAAACCGTTACTGTAATCTCAGGTGTGGCTTATTGAAAGCCCAAACAAAGTCACACAGTCAGTTTATGTCTCTTGCCTCTGTTCTCATTCTTCAAAGAACTACCCTTTTGTAGTGGTCTTTAGCACCTGTGCTTACATGGACCATTCATTGATCCTGCATATATTAACACATACCTCCCATGTACCCCGTTACCGTTACCTTACAGCAGGAAAGCTATTGCTCTGAATGAAATACTTTGCTCTCCTATGATGTTGCAGCTGAATGGAAAGGGACAAACTCTAAGCAGCTAAACAAATCAATAGCTTCAAACTTAGTACTTGAAGAAAATAAAACATAATAGAAGGTACTGAGTGCAGAGAACAAAAGAGAACTTCTTGAGAAGTAGCATTCAGGGACCCCCCTGTGACATTAGAATCATGAAAAGGAAGAAACCTTCAAAGGTCTGAGCAAAGGATGTTCCAAACTGGGCACCGGCAATTGCAGAGACCCTCGTACGCGGATGCAGTTGATGAATGAGGTATGGAAGAAATGCTGGCCACTGAATACAGTGAGCAGTGAGGAGCCGGGAAGGAGGGCGGTCGGGAAGTGAGAGGGGCCAGGCCATGCAGCCGCTTCCCGTGAGAGACCTTGAGCTCCATTCTAGGCACATCCACTTTTGAAGAGGGATACTGTATTTTGCCTTGGTCACACCCCTTATCCCACTGTTGCAATGAGGTACACATATTTTTTCCTTTCTTTGGGCAAAGAAAAGCATGTGGCAAAGTCAAAAGTTTTTTTTTTTCTTCTTTTAGTTCTGAAGCCAATTAATTTAATATTTTAAGTGTCTCTACAATACTTCCTCATGAACATTCTAAAATGTTAGCCCCGATATTGCCATTGGAAGGGACGAGGCAATTTAATCTGAAAATATCTATGGATTGCCTGCTAATTGGGGTGTTCCAGTGTTAGAATCCTGGGCCTGAAGATAGTATGGGCCGTGTAGACACCTTTCTGTGAGGGAAGGATGAATAGACAGGAAAGGAGAAAACCACAGCTTTAGAAGGGCAGTTGGCAAGGGCCAGAAGCTGGATTCAACTGGGAATTTTTGTTGTCTGGTTTGGTTTGGTTTCAGATTCTCTTACTTCATCAGGGGTTTCTCTTTAATAATGTAAGAAAATACAATTGATGGTACCTGTCACCGCCTATAGGAAACACATCACAAGGTATATTGACACCATCACATGAGCACAGATTTTAAAAGAGTAACCTTAAAAAAAAATAATTGCTCTACACTAGTGCTTATTAGAGTTTGGGAACACTTATTTTACTTAATGTCTTTTGAGCAGGTTAACAAGCCATATAAGAAAACAAAACTTACCTTTTGATTAACTTGATTTTTGCTTTTGATAATTATTTTAACTTCTGACTTCTTTGCCCCAAACTTTGTAACCCAGTATGATTTCAAAAGATCTGCCAGGTTTGAGAGAATTTTAGCCATCTTTTTAAAAAATCAGTGAAAAATGTGCTACAGTCTTAAAATTACTGGAACAGAGTGATAAGCATGTGGTCTTCTCAACGAGTATTTTCAAGAGAGTTGTTTTCTTTCAACCTTTCCCTCTCCCCAACTTTCCATCCCCCTTTGTCACCCCCTCTTCTCCTTCCTTCCTTTTAAAAGTCATTCCTCCTGCCACACAATTTTTGTGAAGGTTTTGTAAAATATTCATAAAGAATTTGGTTATTTTCTTGGTAAAAAAAAATATTACTTAAATATGCACTTTCATAATGCATTTAATCTTTATGTTTTGGGTGAGTTTATGCATAAAGATCTACTTTTAGTCTATTTCATTTCATTGTATTATTTTCTATAAACTGAGGTTCTTTTTAGTTATATGTGGTTTAGTACATACCCAAGATGGAAGTAACATTAGTTACACCAACCAAGTAAATTAAGGAGAGATGAAGACTGTTTTAATTCAGTCCCTATCTAAAATGTTCTAAGAAGATGAAGTTTTCCATCACACTTCATATTTCTCATTAGTGCTAATAATAAACTGAAGAACATAGTCATTCTTAATTATGGTTTTGTTAAACAAAGACAAGAAATTGTATTACTTGGTCAGTATTAAATATGAAAAATTATCTTCAACAAATGAACAGTGAATGGTATAATTCATGTTAACTGTGAATTTTAGGGTCCACTTAATATGATCAGAGGAATTTGTAGGACGTATCCCTTATCTTAGGTATTCTAATGTTTGAGAACAGGAACACAGTAATACCCATTTGAAATATAAAATACCTCCCTTAGATTTTGGAAATAGAGAATAATTTTAAAACTCTTAAGTGAAAATATATTCAGAGCTGGGCGTGGTGGCGCACATTTGTAATACCAGCATTTGGGAGGCTGAGACCGGAGGATCCAGGTTCGAGGCCAGCCTCAGCTACCTAGTGAGGCACTCCAAAACTTAGTGAGACCCGGTTTCAAAATAAATAATAAAAAAAAGGGCGGGGAGTATATCTCGGAGGTAGAATGCCCCTGAGTTCAATCCCCAATACCACAAAAAAATTATATATTCAAAAATTTGTCTATATTGAAATAGGACTTTGCCCATAAAAATGTTTTTTTTTTTTTAAAGGAGCCTGGCATGATAGTACAGGCATGTAATCCTAGTACTTCTGAGTCTGAGACAGGAGGATCGCAGGTTTACAGCCAGCCACGGCTACTTAGCGAGGTTCTCCACAACTTAGTGAGATTCTGTTTCAAAATAAAGAATAAAAAAAAAGGGCTGGTGGTGTAGCTTGGAGATAGAATGCCCCTGGATCAATCCCCAGTACGAGAGAGAGAGAGAGAGAGAGAGAGAGAGAGAGAGAGAGAGAGAGAGAGAGAAAGAAAGAGAGAGAGGGGGGGGAAAAGGAAAAGGAAAGGAAAGAGGAAAGGTTCCTAATTATCAAGATTAGCTAGGAGCCAGGCGTGGTGGCACACGCTTGTAATCCCAGCATTTGGGAGGCTGAGACTGGAGGATCCGGGTTCGTGGCCAGCCTCAGCTACCTAGTGAGGCACTCCGCAACTTAGTGAGACCCTGTTTCAAAGTAAAGAATAAAAAATAGGGCTGGGGGTA